>JAPYYQ010001827.1:0-27087 GCA_030522585.1 Anagyrus pseudococci
TTACTATATGCCGAGTGGATCTCCACTTTACTAAAAAAAATAGTAATTTTTGTTACATTTTTAACAATTTTTATTATAACACTTTTCTCAGTGTAGGCTAGTAGGAGGGCGCGCGAGTCCGAAAGCCGCTGATCCCCTCATAAAATTCGTCGCCGGAGGCGCGGTCAAGTCCCCGTGTCTTTTTGCGCGCGCTCCTCGAATAGCCGCCAAAGACGTCGCCGCGCCGCAGCGATAAGCAGCCGAGAGCTTTCTCTGGTCGAGCCTGAGATTTACGCCCGTGACTCTCTCGGCGCGCAATCGTAGCACCACCCCCCCCCCCGACTCCACGCCTTCGCCACACGCGGTTTATCGGTAGGCCCGCCCTACCTTTACGTGCCGGTGATTTAGGCCCGGATCTTCCTTTGCCCGGAAAAAAGCCGAGCAGCTCGCATATCAGCACAGCTCTCTCCTCGTGGCGCCTCTCGCTTGCGCAGGCTCTTCTCTCTCTCTCGAATTACGTTGAACCTGCCAAGACCTGGGAATCCCCGAAAATTAAGTCGCCCTTGGATCTTTTCCCGATCGTAGTCTACCTCGTACCTACGTAGGTATAAAGCCCATACCGGCTTCTTTGCTCTCTTGCCGATTTAAACTTTACAGTTACATGCACTTGTTCGAATTTTACTTGAAAAATACTTTAAGCTTCAGACAAAAAAAAAACAAGCTTTTTCAATTCGTCAGGGTAAATTTTTCAAGAACGTTAAGAGCGATCGCTCGGTCTCGAGCAAACATCATCATATAATAGGGGGGATTAAAACGTCGGCGCGCCCGCTTCCTTGAGAATCCTCCTGCGTTCGATTCGCGGGCGCGTGAGAGCTTCCATTAAAATAACTCGAATTTGTAGTAAATTTATTTATCGCAGGCACACACAGAGCAAGAGAGAGCAAGACAGAGGCCTGCCCAGAGTGCCAGAGAGAGAGAGAGAGAGAAAGAGATCTTCGAGGACAAGGCGTTCTAGAAATTCTTTGGATCGCCGTAAATCAGCAGTTCCCCCCCCCCCTCTTTCGGCCCCCCGAAATCGGATACGCATACAGCGCGAGCCAGTCAGTCCACACGCGGAGACAACTCTGTATGGCCGCGGCTGTATAAGCCCTTTCGTCCCAATCCCCATCCCCACTTCCCATTCCCCGGCTCATTTTCGACGCGCCAATCGAGAATGTTTCTCAATGGAAAGGTGATATATTCGTCCGATTCTTTGGCCTTTTCTCGCCGCAAAATAGACGCACGCTCGCACAAGCATATCACTGCGTGTGTGTACGTGACTCCAGAGAGCTCGTAAATAACGCAACATCGGGGATGAGGCTGTCATTATTTTTATGATGAGTTGCCGGGGACCGATTTATGCGCCGAATGAAATTCCGAACGCTCGCGCGCATTTGGCACCCGGAGATCGATGAATAACGGCAGCGCGCGTTTGGTATATTTTGAAATTTTATTTAGAATATATATGTATAACGTTCGTGCCGGGATGTGGCCAAGAGGGAGACAGAGAGAGAGAGAGAGAGAGAGAGAGAGAAACAGGGCTATTTGTTAATGTCATCGTAAATTCGGGTATTTAGTAATTGAAATAAGGTTCTCCCGTCCGTGTTTTTCCGGCGAAAATAAAAAAATATAAATCAACGGCTAATCAATAACTCCGCAGCGTCGAGTCCGACTGATAATGAATATTAAAAAGCAGCCATGGCATTTACCTGGAATTATATCATCGCGTCTGCTGTTGCCTCGAATCAGATTAATCGACGGATATATTGAGCATTAGAACTTTTTTTTTCATTTTGAACACACTTTTAGGACGCACATATAGATGTAAAACGTCTTTGCTACATTAAAAAATATAATACGAATGAATTGCAGTGATAATAAAAAAACAAAAAAAATCAGAGTATAGCCGAAACGCAAATGACTTTGATATAAAGCCCGTCGAAATTCTCAGCTCGCACGGCAGCTTTACGACGATGGGTTTCTTATAACGACGAGAGCGGCTCATCGACGATATACACACGCGTATATATATACACCATTAACACAAGCGCGATTGTACACCAGTATACACACAAAGAAATAAACATTTTGATAGAAGCCATCAAGCGCGTGATCATCAAAAAAGCAGGCTCGAAGAACGAAAACAAAAGAAAAGAAGGAGCGAACGAGAGAGAAAGAGTCAGAGAGGGGGGCGATTGCGCGCAGTGCAAAAAAAAAAGAAAAGAAAAAGCACGAAGGGAGAGAAAAAAGAATATAAAACAAGCAAGAAAGGCGAGGAAGGGGAGAGGAGAGAGAAGGAGGGAGAGACAAGTCCGCTGGCTGATGAAGATAACGCCGGGGCATCTCGTTTGAATTACGACGCGGCCCCGGCAATAATAAATTCCGGACAAACATTCATTTTCGTACACGCGACTTTATGTCGTCGTTGTCGTGCGCGCGCGCGCTGCTCTCGGGGGCCGCCGGACCGGCGTCGTTTAGCATCCGCGCTGATGGGCCTAATAGCCACCCTGAGAACGCGCCAGAGAGGCAGGCAGAGAGAGAGAGGACCACTCGGCTTTCCCCGCGAGCTCATCAGGCCCCAAGGGACTCCTTGTGCTCTTCTTCTTGGCTGTGGGCATCGCTACCGCGCTCGGCAACCTGCTCGATGAAGCCGCCAAGCCAGCTCTCGAATAGGGCTCATAACGCTCCGGGCTGTGTGCGCTAATTTAGTTTTTTTTTCTTCAAAGTTCGAGATCCACCTGAGTCTATACGTACTTTATGATTTCATTGGTGAATAAGCGGAGCAAGCTTTGAAGTTGTTGCGTCGTAAGCTGGATTACACTTGGATATCGCCATCCTGGTGTTGGTGCTAAATTGTATTCAAACGTGATTCGCGCTTACCACTTGTCAAGGACCCAGTTCTAATGTCTACTCGCAACGATCGGAAGTGGAATCGGTTACCGATCATAATCATATCGACAGCAAAGATTCAGAGTGTTTGCAAACAAAAAAACAATCAACCCCATAGAGATACGGTAGCAGGTAAAAAATAAGAAAGGTGAGCATCGGATGAAAATAAGAGAGCAAGGGCAAAGGTCAGGGCCCTGATCCCGGGACTCCCGTAAACGCTCTCGCGAGTAGGGCTCATCCTCTGGCTCCTCTGCGATCCGGATGTTTACAAATGCTTTTTCGATTGCCGCGTCGGGAGTAGTACTCGCTACTCGCCGTAGCGAGCCCTAGCTGTCGATATACCAATACACATAAGTGCAGCTGCTAGCGCCGGAGCGGCGCGTACTACATAGGTCGGGGTGGGGGGGGGGGTATTACATCGAGAGAGAAAGAAAGAAAGAGAGCGGGGCGAAGTAGGGTTTCGAGAGATAGCGCGAGAGAAGGCAGAAGAGCGGAGAGAGAGAGAGAGCGAGGTTCACCAGCAGCACCAGTACCAGGGGGGGCCCCCGCGCTCTCTAATTGGAGGCTCGCTATCGACTGGGCATCGGCCGCGATTCCACGGAATCGTGGATCTCTGAGAGCAGCAGCAGCAGCAACAGTATAGCAGTATATAGCGGCGGTAACGGCGGCGTCGCCGCGCAGGAGCCACCTGTAGGGGCGCGTGTACACGTGGCCTGCTTCCCTCTCCCCTCTCTACCGATCCTCTCGAGAGTATAGCCGAGCTATGAAAAGCGCAGAGCAGGAGAGAGAGAGAGAGAGAGCCGGCCCGCTCCGAAAGATAATGCACTGATAATGAAAGACAGCCAAAGAGAAAGAGCGAGTAAGGTGGAGAGGGGGGGAGCGCGCAAGCAGCAGCCGCAGCCCCCTGCTTATACTCGCCCTCCATCGGCCTGATTTAATTGGCCCCGGCCACGTATATACGTATATACTACACTTTGGAGCGAGAGAGAGAGAGAGAGTCTCCGGGAATTGGACGCACGCGCCGGCGAGACAGAAAGCTCCGCTGGAGCCTCGGGAATAAAAGGAGCACGAGAGGAGGTTCTCTCTGACTACCAGAGCCCGTTCCCCGAGATAGAGCCCGGAAAAAAGCCAGAGACTCCCTTATGCTGCTGGTGCTAGCAGGAGTACCGCGATGAAAGAAGGGGCAGAGGGTTTATATACGCTATATACCGGCTGGAAAAATGCCGCGGAGTGGCTTGTCGAACGGCGCGCGTCGCGGCCTTGCCACACGACCGAGACGCCACGACGATAAGTTTGTGGGAACACACAGAGCAGCCCTGGTTTTGTTGCCGAGCATATAACAATCGACCCCCCCCCCTCCTCGCGGCTCGAGTTTTATTGGGCTTTTAGGCGTCATCGCGAAGCAGGGGAGCGTTCGAGCTTTACCGAGGGAAAATGAGGGACCGCGAAGGGACAACAGCGCAAGGACGCGGTCAAACGAGTTTGGCAAAAGTCTGCTGCTGGTTGGAGGGATAGCCGTGTGCCAATAACGCGAGATCTTCATTTTACAAATCTTTTTCTCGCGGAATACGTATATCTTGCGCAAACGATATCAACCCGATCCCGCTCGCTCTGCGTGCCTGCCCATTGTCCATTATATATATATACACACATATTATAAGTGTATGTACAACGCACGCATATATCGATTGATATACACGCTGTTACAAATTCCAGCAGCGCGCTGGAACAAATCCCCCTCGCCGCAGCTTCGCGATTATCGAAAGGTAGAAGTGGAGACGCGGGAGGGCGGAGCAAAAGGAAAAGGATCGGGCGTAACTGCGATTTTCACGGGAAACGAGATAAGACAACGAGATATATATGCCTATAGCCCTGTGCGTATACGCGCATCTCTCTCTCTGTACAGACATATGCTTTCGCGGGAGCAAAAGTCCCGCTGAGACATGACGAAGAGCCCAAAGGTATATACGTAAGCGGAGAGAGCCCCCGTGGTGAACGTCCGCGATCTACTCCCGCCCCCAGCGAGCAAGGATTTTGCGGGAGAACGCATGGAAATGATGGCCGGTAGTCATTCTCGGGTGAAAAGCCAACTTTTTTTTCTCTATACGCTCCCGTATAAGTTTCGCGCGGCAAGAAAATCGGTCGAGGCGCGCCAGTTGCCGATCCTCGGCTAAATACATATACACGTACGCGCTCGCGCACTTACACGCAGGCGGGGACTGCAAAAAGCTCCGAGGAGTTTTATCGCGTAGCTAAGTGCGTGGAATAACATTTTCGCTGCGGTTATAATGGCCGGAGAGCGTAAGGTCTGGCAAATAAGCGAGTAAGATCGGTATAAACCGGCGTGCTCTCCTCGGCTTCGAGGTATATGCTCATTAATAAATCAGCTTCTTTATGCACTCCTCAGCGTTTTCGTATACATAAACAGAGTCTCGCGCGCGCGCGTCCGCGTGTATATTTATAACGCTGGCCGTTCGTCTCCCCCGATCGCGTCCGACGACTACCGATAGGCCGAGTGGATCGGTAGTAGCGGCCGAGCTCGGGGGGGAGAGAGAGAGAGTCAAAGTCGGCGCAGATATGCAAACGTCTTTGCAACCAAGACATAATTCAACGTGGCAGACAGGGGTGTGGGAGGGGGTTGAGGCCGAATAAGCCGCGAGATTTACAATAGCGATAGCGGCGGCCCCTGTAGCCGTGGTGTATGTATACTATAGGTAACGCGCGCCTCTCGTTTTCTCCTTGGCGAAGCTGCGCGCCGTATGACCGACGCCCTCTCTCTCCCCCACACGCACACCTGAGCTGTCCGTCCCGGCGCTCTCGGCAGCCGTCGTCTCGGGTTCGCGCGTGTACCGAGCCAACCGCTACACGTGTATACCCTCTCCTCTTACTCCTCCACACCTCTCGACGATTCCCCCCCCCCACCCCTTTAGCGCCTATACCTATCTCGTATAGCGCGCGAGAGGCTACTTGCTTTACAGCGCACCGGGGCCGTCTTAATAGTGATCCCCCAAGTGTGGGCCGCGCGCGCAGGTGCGTAATGCGCACTCTCTCCCCATGCTCCTTACAGCGGATACCACTACTGACGATCGGATAGTGAACGCTTCACCACTCCTCTACGCTATATCCTGGGGGGTTGAGCAGGGAGCTCGAGCGGCTGTGTACGTTATTTGCTGCTTTTATATACAAACGTAGCCCGCGTCTGCGTCCGAGACGATTCTTATCTCCGATTTTTCAGACTCTCTCGCGATTTTTAGCCGCGCAAGAGTCGTATTCGCGTACGCGTGATATACGGCCTCGTATCGTTTCCGTTTTACTTCGTTGACTTTACGCGCGCGCGCGCTTTAATACGGCTGCGGGGCTTTTGAAAATTACCATTGCCCGCGCGAAGACTGAGCTGCCGAGTCACAAATTTATTGATTATTCGCGCGATATAGGTAATAGGGCGTAGTGCGCCGCCGAAAAATTATCTCGCTGTGTAAAGCGTACAGTACTATGCCGCGAACAGCGTATACGCCCTAAACAAGCCAACGACCAAATCTTATGGATGGTTTTTTTTACAAAAGCACACACGAGTTGCGGAGCATCGATAAGCAGAGGAAAGAGTGAGGGGCAGGAGGGCGTATAAGGGAAGGAGGTACTTAACAGCCGGCAGGAGCGAAGCTGCTTGAAATTTACCATCGGCGCGCGATAAATTGGCGCCTATACTACCCGGGTGCATATACACACCCGGGGCAAACAAAGCCAGCAAGATCGGATGGGTGTGCATATATATATATGTAGGCTACTCCTCCTTAGCGTCCTTTCCAGGCACGAGGCGAATCTGCGGCCGGCGCCTCGAGATGCAGCAGCAGGCGCACGGAGAAACGGTGGAAAAAAGGTAGCGAAGATGGAGGAGTAAAAGAGCGAGGCAAAGGGGGGGAGGAGAGGGAAGACGCGCTCGGATTCTAAGAATGCGCATAATTAAGCGGCCCGCCGCGAGAGCTCTCCTCCGGGGCGCGAGCGCCGCGCAGCAGCCGAGCGCAAACGACCGCCCATTACTCCCTTTTCGTTCTCTCTCTCTCTCTCCCTTCCTCTCTCTCTCTCTCTCTCTCTCTCTCTCTCTCTCTCTCTCTCTCTTTCTTTCGCGCTTGCTTTGCTCACGATCGTTTCTGCAGTCGCGAGCGATCTTTACGAATGCCACTGTCTTTCATGCCTATAAAGTCGAATAATTATCAAAAATCCATCAGCATATGCTACAAGTTTAATTCAATGTTTTGTATTGATATATAAAAAGGAAATAGATATCCTTGGTGATTTGTTGTTTAAAAAGCAAAATAAAAAGAGTTTTAGAATAGGAAGAGAGATGGAAGAAATGTAACGTGAAATCCAGCGCACGTCCCTTGACTACGTTGGGGCTTTTTTGATTATTTACACGGAGAGGAGGGCCTCGCTTATTTTTCCGGTTCCTCGCTAAGTCACATTTGGCGCCTGCGCCGGCGGATCTTTCTCTGCCTCTCATCTCCGCTCGTTCTTCTCCTCCTCTTCCCAGTCCGACGACTCTCTCTCTCTCTCACTTTATTATCGGAGCCTCAAATGAGAATTTATGCAGGCATAAACGCGCGCGTCAGCGGCATCTCGTGTAGCCGAGAAAAAGGAGGGGAAGTAGAGGCACATGGACTCGCTGAGTTTCAATAGGGCGAGCGAATTGGAAAAGGAGAAGAGAGCATGTATAGACACCGACAACACTTTTATCTTTACGCTCTTTCTGGAGAAAAGCTGCGATTATGCTGCTGGGCTTGCTTGTATTGGTTCACGGAGACGATTTTTTCATGTGAAATTGATTAATTTGAAGGATAAAATAATTGTGAACGCGAGGTATAAAAAAAACGGGGATAGATAAGCTCTGTATCAGGGATGGAAGATGAACGAGTCGGCGAGAGTTTGAAACGCGCGTTAATTCGCGATAGGGCGAGCATCGTAGAGTAAGAGTAGAGAGGGAGAGAGAACAAGGGGCTCCGTAGCCGAGTATTTGCAGTAAAAGCTATCGATTTTTGGAATATGCCCGGGCCCCGGACGTAAATCAGTTTTGAAATTTTGAATTGCAAATGACAGTATGATCGATATGGAATTCATTATTGTGCGAGCCCTCTGGAATCTTTATTGCTGTTATTTATGAGTTTCGCATGCATGATTGATACACTTATATATGCCGATGATAATAACTTTCACGGGCCCGACACGTAATTTTTACAATTTCCAAACTATATCCGATCGATATCCCCTGCCCCCCTTTTACAACTCGCTCTGTAATATAGTATATTTCGAAAATTTTCATTACTACGAAAATTTTGTAGCGTTAATCAATCAATCCATCGTCTACGCGTGCCTCTACACAGTTTTACTAATTATATCAACGGGATCGAATAGAACGCAGCTTCGATGCAAAATTCACGCCTATAAACCCCGAGCGCAAAAAAGCGTGTATCTCGTCACATCAGCAGCCGCATAATCCTCCTCAGTCGCGTTCGAGCATCCAGGTCAATTTCCAATAAATTCCAGTCCTTTTTCCCCTCGGCGGGCATAAACACGTTTCGGCAGAGTAGCGCGTGGGCGCGGATAAATCATCAAAAGGCCCAGGGTCACGTGGCCCTAGTCGCTCTCTCGCCAAAAGAAAACGCAACTAGCCGGAAGGGGCGGATTTTGCCGCGGCGGGAAATTTCGGGCAACCCGGAAAAAATTGAAAGCTCTCTCCCCCCCCTTGCCGAGAGCGCGAGTGTAAGAGAGATAATGAATGATGAATTTGCACTCGGCGGCAGAGGAGAGAGACCTGGTGAATTTATTGCCCTCTGCTCTTGCGCGACGGCTATCCCTCCTTCCTTCATTCCGTGCCGGCAAGCGATAATGGAGAGAAGGGATCGCCAGGCGGTTTCGATTGTATCGCGTAAAGTGGGTGGTGCCCCGCGCTCGGAGAAACCCTCAGACGAGCGAGCCTCTTCTTCACAATTCCGTCCCCCTCTCGTCCACCGCTTGCCCGTGCCTTTTTTTCGGCTCGTCTCTTGATGTTAATAATCGACAGTTAAACGCGCGGCGCGTCGTGTATAATTTATATAGAATTTTATCCTTACCGATTTTTACCTGGCCCATTTTTTTTCGCGCGAATTGATTCTCAAACTTTTCAGGGCTATCTATCGAGCTGATCAGTAGTAAAGGGCCAAACCCAGTCAGACGAAAATTCCGAAACGAGCCCAGATTTTGCTTCACGCTAGAGCGTGCGCAATAAAGTCGCTCTAATCAAATAATTGTATCTAAATAAATATAAAACAAAAAAACAAATAAATCAGGGGCGGAAAAAAAGCCTCCAAGTACACATCGCTCTGGTCATGAATTCTTCGAACGCTGTATATACACAGCCGCTGTTCGGGCGCGACGAGTGGCGATGCCGCACGATTCTCCTCCGAGTGTCGCGAGACGGGGGGGGGGGGGCAGATTAGCGGCGAAATCCCCCCTCGGCAACAAATCATATTATTAGCATATTATCGTCGCGTCGCATCATCGGCGTATAAGCAGAGAGATGTGCTCGCGCGCGTCTGGGTGCGTAAGCGTGTGTACGTGTATACATATATAGAAAACGTCTCCTTAAAGGCGCGTCGTCGAGTAGGCGCGCGCGCCGGTAAATCAGCGCGGGCATATCGTCGTTCCCCCCCCCTCCTCCCTCGTCCTTCGTTCCTCCTGAGCCGCGAGTGCCTATACTTGCGGGTCGATTATTCATTCGTTAACAGGCGTACAATTATCCGCGCGAGCATCGCCCGCCCTTCGTCAAAGTCTTGGATGAGCGCCACGTGATCTCTCTTCTGCGCGCGGCTCGAGAGAGAGTTTTCCGCGGCCTCAGAGATCACGCCCTCGCAGCTATTTTTTCGTCGTTCGCCGGAAGAACCGAGAGAGGAAGAGAGGGACTCGCTGGGGAAGCCTGTGGGAAAGATGCAAAGCCCCGTGACGAATGGCTTTCGAGATATCCCGACGCTTCGGGATGTATGCCTGTGTAGTCCTTGTAATTTTTGCGCGCTCGGATGTATTCCGGCTAATGTTGTATAACGAACAAATGGAAAAGCTAAGGCCGGAGGGAAAGAGCTGTATACGAGTTTTCCGACAGATCGGTTGACAGGCTTTAAGATATATGGGTATATCGTCAGCTGATCCGATTTACATGCTAATCGAAATAATATTATTTTTTTCCAATTCCACTTTTTCCCCTAATCAACTGCACTTTTTTCATTAAAAAAATTCTAATCATAGTTTGTCTACGATTAAACAAAAAGTGCCAAGTCGAAAAACTTAGGTTGCCTGGCCAGCATAGGTCCAGAAGAGAGAGAGAGAAGAGAGGAGAGGAGGCGCGAATCGATATTAGCGGCCCGCCGGACGCCCATATAAAACGGATCATCATCGGTCGCGCCGACAGCAGGAGGATAGGAGGGGTGCAAGAGGACAGTGGCAGTGGCGATAGGCAAGACCCGGGCGCTCGTCTCCGAAAATTAATCGGCGTGGGCGCAGCCGATAACGGATGACGCGCGCTCTGCCCGAGAGGCAGTAGTAATAGTAGTATCAACCTGCAGAGAGCTGCCCTCGTGGAGAGTGTCTCTCTCGTCCCCGCAGGCCCAGGAGTGTATATATATTTTACTTTGCCACGAGGGCGTCGCGTCGCGTGTCCGTTATTTCGCCGTGCGGCCAGAGGGCCGACGATTTACTCGCTTCGGACGCGCCCCTGTGCGGCCACCAAGCGCACCGGCCGCGATAAAGGTAATGATTGAGTGGCGCTGACGCGATACTCGGACACGGCTCTCTCCCTTTCCTCCGCTGCGGAGTCTACTATATGCCCTGGGTATACGCGTCGACCGAAAACTCGAGCGTGTAACCGCGCTCAGATGCCGAGGTCTGATGCTGTTCCGGAGTTTCACTACTCATCGCTTATTCGAATCTGTTTTTCGCTTCTTTTGTTTTTGCTGTGATCGTGGTTGCTTCCTGGCTTGTTTTTTTATGGAGGAGAAGGGAATTGGTGGTTCGTGACAAATGACGATTTGAAATATAGGGACGAGTGATTGTACGTTTGCGCGCGGAGTTATTGCCTTGGGCGTGAATTTAAAGTTATGGACACTGGGCCTTTGTGATAATTGTAAAGTTAAAGGGCCTGATTATTTAATTAAGTTAACAACATTTGATTGATTACAATCTGTCAAGTTCAAAGAATGAATTTGAAAGGGACGTTATAGAAAAGGATTATCATTAATCAAATTTTAATCAAATTCGACATTTAAAAATATTTCAAAGTTTACTTATTATCGTGTTATGTATTTCGGGTTTTTATGTAAAACTATTACTATATAATATCTAAATGATGCATAACTTTTACAGGGTGCGTGGACATAGACCTCTCAACGGCTCCTGAAGACATCATGATAAGGATATGAGAATATTACATCAAACGTTATATCAAGGTAGGTGGGAACAATATGACTTTATTCGTATATTCAAATTGCATTGTACAAACAGAATTGAGATCGGAAATATAAGCGTGTCGGTAAGGTAAGATTCCTGCAGATGTAGGTAGCGAATGACATCTATCAGAGGTCGTTCCAAGCTTTAGCTTCAGCACATTGATTTTACTTGCTCTAAGGGTACGCGATGTACTGCTCGTTAGATGTGCTGGACAAAAACAATATTGGCTGATGTGAAATTTTTAAAAAATTGCTTCTAGCAGCAAATTTTTTATTTCTAGAACGATATTTCACACTCAAAACAGAAATATCAATTTGATGTTGCATATTTAAGAAAGCAGTGAATTCTGTTCGCTATGTTGACTATACTATTGTTAATTATTGTTAATTATTGTATAATTATTTTCTTTATATAAATACTACATATATTAACTTTTTATACGTCATAGGACGTAACACTATAATATTTAACATCGCATAGTATGGACATTCTTTAATTCAGTAAACATTCGAACGAGTCGCGTCACGCACAACCATGTTTGTGCATACCAAACACGCTATAGAAGCGAATTTGTTTTTTTTTTCACTTGCCCGAGCGATCGAGTGATTTCATTGCCGCTACAAATAATACGCTGTGTCGAGCTTGTGTTACTTGCATATTTTACGAATCCCGTTCACTCGCGGAAATCGATTCTCGACAATATTTCAAGGCCGATGCACAAAAGGAGGAATAAACAATGCAAAGTGCAACACCTGCTCCTTTTTTCTCAAACGGAATATTCGCGGCAAAGTCATAGAATGTTTGTTTTCATATCACAGCGACTTCCTAAGCCTACTTTTGTTTTTTCCTATTTTCGGTTTTTGGTCTACGCAGTCACATCAGAGAAAACTTCTAATTAAGTCTTATAATTAAGTTAGTTTTCTCATTTTTCAAAAATATTAAATTTCGTTGGAGAATCGAATTACGGTAGTTTCCTCCGAGACACCGTCGTTTCACAGACGAACCCTTTACCACGCGTCTACTCGACATAGCGTTTAAAAGCGCTACACCGCTAATACAGCCGAGGGCGTTTCGAAAAGAAAGCTAAATTAAATTAAATAAAGCGTCGATTACGTAATGTAACAGATCGATCGTTTCTCAGGGTCGCGCGTGTGCTACTGTGCGCTCCGATTTTACCAAGAGATCGCATCTTATTGCACGCGGTAGTTTTCTCATCAAAATTCAACATTGCGAATACACGCGTACGCCCACGCATGGCTTAATTTTCATTGGCAAAGTAATGCTGTAAATTTAGTGTACAGCGTAACGCACAAAATCGCATCCATCATTCCGAGATTATTTAAAATTGAAAAAAAAAATGCGAAGCTTTTGTTACGATCTGCGCGCGAGGACAATGCAGGCGATCGTGTGCATATTTGGGAAAGTCGCCAGCGTAAAAACGCGCAGCGCGCGGCTCGATATACAAGCGAGCTACGGCAAACGGCAAACGGCAATCCTGCCAAAATATATGTATACGCGCAAATGTGCGCTGATGTGTAACAGAGAGACTGAAAATGTTGGAGACAGAGAAAAACGGCCTAACTGCGGCGGACGAGGAAAGGTCGATCCGCCGATAGCGCAGATTTCTGCCGCGGCGCGTGACGCGCGTCTCCAACACACACGCGCTCACGCACAAGCATAATCGTGTAGTAGCAGCCAGCTCTCCCTCTCTCAGAGCCAGTATAATTTTCAGCATCATCTCCGGACTGTGTGTACGTGCCACCAGGTAAGACGTACAAAGTGCCTAGACGAAGAGAGGAACAAGCCGAGGGAGAGGCAGCGAGCTAAAGTGAGAGCAACGCTGAAGTAGGAAGAGGAAGCTATTTACTGGAGAGAAGCCGGAAGTCTGTTCGGCATCGTCGTCGCGGAAGAGGAGCCCCCGGTCGAAACACCGGCGCCAGGTGCGAACGAGTTTGCTGAAACAGCTTGGTGAGAGAAGCACTGTGCGACTTGGGGGTAAAGTGAGGTTAGAGGACTGTCGTTCGGAAGCCTCCCAGGAAGCCGGCTTGCCTCTTGTGAGAAACGGCATGTCGTTGTAAGAGCAAGCCTGTCCGAGGCTCTGCCCGGCGGTATGTCACTCCCGATGAACTGGGACGCGGCTTGTCCAGAGAGATGAGTCAGCCGGAGCCCCTCAGCCCGACCTGACTCCCAATGAGCTGCCGACAGTGCCGACCGTCGCGCCCACCTGCACTCCCGAGATAAGTCTACCTGCTTCTTCGAACGTGAGTCTCCGCTTTCAAGGTAAGCTCCATGTTTTTAGTTTAATCTTATAGCAGACTGCTTGTTCGTTGCCTTTGTTTACGCCGCTGATATGTATGCCCGTGTGCTGTTTGCAGGCGACTTCACGAGGACGAGATAGTGCCATTGTTTAGGATAATCCTCGCTTGGAAAATTCGACGAGAGCAAAAATGGAGTCGGCCACTGTGCAAGACGATAACGATACCAAAGAGGAAGCCGAGAATGTTGCTAATAATACGGGTGAGCTTTAACTAATGTTGAACATTTTTATGAATATGAGTCTATCGGATGTGAATCACCTGTTCTCTCAAGACAATAAGTAGATACAAACTTGAGTTACTACAAGTTTGTGGTTTTGTGTATTTATAAAAATTGATTCATTCTTACATTTATGATAGTCATGATTTTAAAGTTTTTAATAATACTGCCTTTTAGTCAATTATTTGTAATATTTTTTCTGTAAACGTTAGTTTGATAGTTTCTAATCGTGGATTATAGTTACAAGTAACTTTAATTTTCTTTTTTAGAAGATGTACATGAAAAGTTAAAAAAGTTAGAGGAAGTAAATAATCAAATGAGAGAGGAATTTGATGTTCAAAGAGCAAAAATGAAAGAATTATTTTTACAAAAAGAAGGTAAAAGTCGAAAGATCAATTTAAAATAAAACATTTTTATGATTGTACAAATACATTTTTATTGCTTACAGAAGATGTAAGGATAAAAACAGAAGAAAATTTAAAATTACAAGAGGAGATTTCTAAATTACAATATGAATTGGATGAAGTTAAAAGCCAACTTGTAATTGTTGGCATAAAAACAAAAAATGATATTGATTTAGAAAAACGGAAAGCTGAGGATGAAATTGCTTCCTTACAACAAATAATCACATCAACAGTTCAAGACTCATCTGCATCAAGAAAAGAATTAGAAAATAAAATTAGTAAGCTTAAGGAAGAAAACAATAATTTAAGGTTACAGTTTATGCAGAACTCAAGTCTTGATGGGCCTCAAATTTCGTTATCAACGATGACAAAGACTTTAGCAAAGAAAGTAGCATCCCAACTCGGTGCTGATTCACTTTCACTTGGTTCCGAACCTGATGATAGTTCATCCAAAAATAAACGACATGTAAGAGCAATATAATATATGTACACGTACATGTTTAGTTAAGGACAAATAAAATTTAATATCTATACAATTTTCAGGCAGATGAAGATGCAGAAGTATTGCGTTCACTGGTTGTGCCATTAGAAGAAGAGATAGCAGCTTTAAAAGAAAAATTAAGAACGACTGATGATGAGTTACAAAAGTGTAAGGAGAAAGAAGAACAGTTAAAAAATAAACAATTAAAAGCTAAAGAAGCAGGTTCTTGGGAGAATAATTGTGATATGTGTTCTAATTATGAAACTCAACTCCAAAGAATGCAAATGGAAGCTAAGGATCTTAAGAAACAGTTGCAAGAAACTGAGCAACTTTTGCAAACCCAGAAGCAAGATTTGGCAAAAGAAGTGGAATTTCGAAAAGGAATGGAAGAAAAGTGGAACGAGAAGAAAGAAGAGCATAAAGCTGAAGTTAACAATCTCACTTATACTATTAAAATGACTAAAGAAATTATTGAAGAATTGAAGCAACAATACAGTCATACTAAAGAGAGTACAACTAAAGAATTAACTCGATTAACGCGAGAAAGAGATGAAGTACAAAAACATTTAGATTAGTAAGTAACATAATATTAGTTTTTTTTAAATAATTTAAAATAAAAACAGTAAACAACATTTTTGTAATGAAAAGCAAGTTCCTTGACAGGAACTACACAATAATACTTGTTCTTAATCAAAAGTTAATAATTAAATTACACGTTTTCCAGTTTACAGCAACAAAATGAGTACTTGATGGGAAAATACAGTAAGCATTCCGAACATTACCAATACGAACACATCAATATGCCAAATACTGTCGAAGAATTGCACGTTAGTATTCTTAAAATTCGTGAGGAGCTTATTGTAGCGACAATTGCAAAAGAAGAAACTGAGAGAAAGTGCAGATCTCTTGAATGCGAGCTTGAACTACTGCATGACCAAATTGAGCAGGATAATCAAGAAAGAGAAAGAAAAGAAGCAGAATTCCAAAGTTTAATAGAAAGCGCATCGAAATCGGAGGCAGTTATAACTGAATTGAAGCAGCAGATCTTGAATTTGCAACAAGAACTAAATACTGGAGAACAGACACAAAAAGATTTTGTGCGTCTGACTCAATCGTTGCAGGTATATAATTATTTTTTGTAAAAAATATATATTATTACTTTTAAAAGTAACAGTCATGGATTTTGTAAAAAATAATAAATGTGTTGCAGGTTCAACTTCAAAAAATTAGAGATTCCGAAAAAGAAGTTAGATGGCAGTTTGAAGACGATGTTGATGAGTGCCCAACTTGTCACATTTCTTTTTCTCAATCAAAGAAAAAAGAAAAGGTCAGTTAGTATTAAAGTAATGTAAATAATAAATGAATGTTTTTTGTTTTCAAGGAATTTTTTTAAATTACATAATTAAATTCATTTATTTGCAGATGCATTGTCGACATTGTGGTCAAGTTTTTTGTCAGTCGTGCCTAAAGAATGTTGTAAAAAGTGGACCAAAGCAAAGGCCATCGAATGTTTGTAATGTATGTCATACATTACTGGTACAAGAAACGGCTCCATATTTCAGTCGAGATCCTCCTTAATTTAATTGAAAGTGAAAGAGTTGACGGATTGATGGATTTAGTTATGAAATATGTGCAATAATTAAAAGTGCTAGACAAAATGCTAATTTAAAAAAAAAAAAAAAAATTACTTCTATAAGTTATTTTTCAAATTCCATAAACCAAATTTTTCGTGTATTTTTAATGAACTAATGGATATCAATGAAATAATTATTAAAAGTTATATGTTATGTGATATAAAGAAATATTAAATTTTATGAAAATATATGAAAGTTTTATCTTCAAACTTTTTAGTATAATAATATGACAGCTTTAATATCTATACAGTAAGTGCGCTGTTAAGGCGTAATTATTTTTCATATATTTTCATAATCCGTTTCTTTGCAATTTTTGTCTGTACAGTAAATAATTGCTAGACTTTATGCAAGTTTTGGACGAAAGAATATATCTGCGATACAATAGAAGTGTAAAACAAATAAGTATATTACAATCATTTGACAAAGTCAAGTGATGAAAAAAGTATATTTGTCAAATATCTTGTAAATATGAGACTGTACTAATTAAAGTTTAATGTCGTTTAAAATATTGCGGCTTTTTTATTTAATGTGCATGTATTTTTGTTTAAAGTTTTATATAATCAAGATGTCAAAGAATTTAAAAATAAATAAGATTTCACAGTACAGTAAAACATAAGAAAAAATTTAAAGTTTTTTTATATTATTTAATATAGTTCAAATCATAAACAATGTATTTTCACAATTCTACTACTATCAATTATTTATTTAGATATCAAAGTTTGGTTTTGCTGTTACACAACAAATCCATTTACAAATGTAACAAACGCAAGAAAATGCTATGCAGTTTATTGCAATATATTAAATTACAATTTTTAAAAATAATTCTATTTATATATACAAAACATATGTCTATAAATTACAAGTTAAAACGCGAAATTTCTACTTACAGAAGTTCAATTTTTTAAGTTAATTTTGTATATATAACAAATAATTTTGCATATTTAATTACCTTTTGTGACAAAATGAAATATAAAATAATAAATGAGGTGTAAGAGATACAAGAATTTAAATTGAAGAACATTATTATAAAACAATTCACTTTTATGTATACAATGTCATTTATCTTTATTGTTATCATTAACCGAGTTATTATATATATATACGTTTTATGCTTAAGATAATGTTAAATTTTGCATCCTTAAAAAAATTTTCACGCGAAAAAAAGTTGCTAACAAATCTAATATGCATACACGTAAATGATAATATACATTAAATGGTTTGTGTATTTCGTGTCCGTTTTTATATTACTTTCAGTTTACATTGACCACGCTATTTTTGTTAGTTTTTATCTTTTAAAGATCCAATTTATGCCAATTTCATATTTTCTTTATCGCTTATAATACATCATAAGTTAGCACAAAATCACTCGATAAAGTGAAAAAAGTTACCAGTAACATTTTTTTGACAAAGCATATCAAACGCTGGTAATAAAAGAATGTGCGCAATAGAAAGTGTACAAATAATATTACATCTTGTAAGAAATAGACTGATATGAAATTGTCAAGCGTTAAAAGTAAACATAAAGTCAATTACTTAACAAAAATTATTTTCGGCTCGAATATCGCATTTTTAATCGGTACAAATTGCTTGCACTTCGCTGTAAGCAGTTTAACCGATTGTATTATTATTATTTTTTTTTCTTGCAATTGATGCATTTATTTTTAGATAGAAAAGAATTTCTCTTTTACGTCTTCTATAGGTTGCGGGCATTTTTCATCGAACAACGGTTCCTCTGTTCTGGCATATTCATCTCTCAAATCTTTCCAGTCACTTAGTTTGTCCATATATTCCACGTATTTATCATGATCTTCGATTTTTGTATAAACATGTAACAAACCTCTGTAGTCATATTCTAAGCCACTGTAGCTTTTGCCAAATAATTTAAGGCCTAAATCATAACAACATAATTAGATTTTTAAAGAAATTAGATGTTTTAAGAGGACGATTAAGAGTTTTTTACTTACTTATCTGAATACTTCTGTGATACAATTTTTCAGCTTCTTCATAACGTTGCATGTGAAAATTATAAAGCGAAGCCAGGTGTCCTATGCTTAATCCCACTTCATAATCATCAGCTCCTAGTATGTCTTCTTTAATTTTAATGGCTTTGAGGTGCATTGCTTCCGCTTCCTGGATAAAAAATAAATAATTACCGATTATAAAATGAACTAGATAAATTATACACATTTTCATAAAATTATAAAGAACCTGAAATCTGTTCATGCTTTGATACAATCTTCCTAAATTTCCGTAATGTTTGGCAGTTTGTACATTCTTATCGCCGAATGCAGTCTTGGATAGTTGTAGAGCAGATAAGTGAAGAGCTTCTGATTTAGTAAACAGATTTTGTTCTGACCCTGGTGTTTGTGAATTGTCCAAAGCAACCTCCTCTAAAATCAGAGCTTTTACCCTTTTGGCACTTGCAAGCATCAAATGCTCAGATGGTAATAGTTTTTCCATTATTTCAATGGCTTTGTTAACATGATTGCTATAAATAAATAATGTTCAATTTAAATTAATATCGGATATACGATTTTTTTTCTTTTATTTATGCACAAAAATACTTTTTTTACCTTGCCAAATGAAATTTACCAGAACTGTACTCTTGCACATAAAGTGCATACGCTAATTCTTCATGAGCCATTGCTACTTGAAGATTGTATTTACCAAATATTGACTTCCTAATGTCCAAAGCGTACTACAATAAAACGTTTAAAATATTTATTACACTAAAAGTAACAGGCGTCATTGATTTTAAAAACAAAAGATACATGCCTTGTATATAGAAACGCTGTTGGCAATACTATCCGAATTGAGTAAATAAAATCCATAATCAATAAGAACATCACTATACTTTGGGTGTTCAGTGTCAAAAATTTCTCTGGCAAGGTATACTGCTTGTTTAATCAATAAACCAGCTTTGCTGTACTCTCTCTTCATAATACAAGATTTGGCTATTTGACGAAGAACGTTAATGATGACGAGAGGCGGCAGATCTGGTTTCAGTTGTTTCAACGCTTCCACGCTCCATCTGAAACATAGAGAACAATGTAAACCTTTGTATGTCAATCGTTGGTATTTTATTCATCTGATAGTGATAATTACTTGTATGCCTGGTCATATTCACTTCTGCTAAAATACAGGGCTCCAAATTCTGCATAAAGAGCAGCATGATTTATGTTTGTGCAACCAGCATTGTTCAGTTTTTCGATAGTTTGTAGCGCTAGTTCTCGGGTTTCGGCAGCTCTATTAAAAATGCAGTAAGCTGTTTGTGCATGAAGTAGTCTGCAAAAAACAGATAGCATTTTAAAATTTCCATAAATTTGTGTTTAATCCTAATATCAAATGCATAGCTTACAAATCGATTGATAAAAGTTATATTTGTATATGCTCGTGTTTTAAAAAAACATTATTAACTTACTTGTAGCAACAATCTAAAGTTGAATACCATTTGTCTATGTTTTGTGGACCAGAGATACAAAGTTCTTTGCAAGCCAATAAAACTTGTTCACTTTCAGCGTACCAGCCTGCATCATTCAGAAATTTACCAAGTCGCAGTCCTAAGTTGATAACTTTTTCATGTAATGAAAAAGTCTTTTTATTGATAAGACAGCACAGGTAATAACTAGTGGCTAACTCATTTACAATTTTTGTTCCATGGTCCATTAAAGCCTGTTAAATAAAATTAAAAGATGGTTTTGTATGTTAATAATTAAAATCTCTTGCAACGGATAATTGATTATCATAATTTAATAGAAGAATATACCTGAAAGCTTTTCAGTAAATGTATTCTTTTATTTGTAACTTTGAGCATACGTAAAAGTGTGTTGAAATCGCTTAATTCTATTCCAAGGAGGCATAGTTTTTGATTTTTGTAAAGCTGGAAAATAAAAAATATAATGTAAGAGATTACCTTTTTAAACTTTTTACAATAATAAAGTTTTAACTAGTTATATAAAAGGGATGTTTTCTTATTTTTTCAATGTAATTAAAAGATAAAAAGAAATTTATAATTTTATTTATTATAAGATAATTGTATTAAAGTATAAAGCTTGAAAAACTTTGATAAAAAATTCCACTTTTATTTATAGATAGGCTACTTATACATTTACACACTAATGTGAAAGTAAATATATTTGTAGCAAAGTCTATATAGATCCCTACTCACTAGATGACATTAGGTATTAGTAAAGCAGTTATCTCATTCTGTTTATTATATACATTTGTACATACTCATGCACACACATTTTTTAGCATCTTGATGCTTCAAAATAAAAGTGAACAGGAAATAATATATCAGTATAAATTTCAAATAACATCTGATCATAAGATGTTTAGAGGAATTTCAATAATTTTTTCTTTTGCAAGTTCTTTTTTTTTGCAAACTTTTGCAGCTCATTTTAATTTATGTAACGTTATTTTTTCTAAGCATACAAACAAGATGATTATTTAAAAACGAAAGCAGCAGGTCTAAAATTAGAAATAATAAACTAGCATAAAAAAAACTTTTAAATCAATGTCAAACTGGTCGGTGAAAAAAGAAAATATCAATCTATAACAAATAAAATAATCAAGAATTAAAAAAAAACCGTACTATTTACAAAGTAACATAAATACAAAAGCCCTCGTATAAATCGATAAAAATGTTATTCATTCATTTTATATATATGTATATATACATATATTCATCGCGTAATCGGACGAAAAATAAATCGTCATCAAAATAACAACATCCCCCCGCAGGGAGCAGCGCAACTTTTCCCAACAAATCTCTCCCCTCCTCTTCTGCCAATTGATTAATCCCCGAAATTCCTGTAAACGAAAGCGACAACGCATATATCCGCTCCGGTAATGCCGCCAGCGCATGTATAGCGAGGCACAAAGAGCGCAGATCGGCAAAGAGAGCTGTTACAAACTCTCGGGATTCCTGCGATAAGTAAACAAGCATTCGATTATGCACGCGCCGAACAGCTGGCTGCGAATTGCAGCAGCACACAAGAAGAGCCTGCAGAAGGCAGGAGGAATGAGATCTCGGCGCGAGGCCAACGTCGTTCTCCGTCCAAGAGATATAAAACATATAGGCTCTCTTGCTCTCGGAAACGCACATCTCCTGCGCGCACGCGACGAGCATGCCAGCAGCAGTTGCGAGTCTTCCCCGACCCCCCCCCTTCTTGCGCTGCTCCGGTGCTCTAAACAAACGCGGAGAGGAAGCCTGCCCAGCTACATAGGGGGCAAAAATAAAAGTCCGCTTCGAGAAAGCTTGCGCGCCTCGCGCTCACGAGATTCTCTCTCTCTCTCCGCGAGTATAATCGAGTTTCCAAGTGTGCAGAAACGGCAAAACAAACGTCAAAACGTCTTGTTAATGAGGATGATGAGGAGGAGAGGGAGGAGGGAGGTGTGCGGGACATGATAGCTGCTGTGTACGGCTGGATAAGCGGGCGGCTGGGTGGGGAGGAAGCTGGTGCATACCTGGTAGTAGAGGTCGAAGAGCACGTTCTGAGGTAGGAAGCCGAGGTGGCTCCTGAAGGCGAAGAACTGGTCGGCGACGGCGTTCAGGCTCAGCTGGTAGAGTCTCTTGCAGACGGGCCCGTCCATGGCGCCTGCTCGCCCCTCAACCTCTCACTTCCGCTGCTGCTTCTATACGTATATAGGTGTACAATGTGCACTCTCTCTATTCCGCACCTGTGCGCGGCTGCGGCCAGCTTTTCTTCTCTCCCACGGCTTACCTCTGCGCGTGCACCTCCTCCGCTGCAGCTGGTCTTGCAGAAGAGAGTGGCTTCTCCGGGAGGAGCGGAGGACTGCGCGTCGCGGATGCAAGCGACACTCCGGTGTGCCGAGAGAGAGAGAGAGAGAGAGAGAGAGAGAACAGCGATTTCTTTACTCTCTCTCTCTCTCTCGCTCTTTCCACACGACTCTCAGCAGGCGTCGGACTGACGGGAGGGAGGCGAGGGGGGCACGCGCGCGCGAGAGCGCCACCAACGCTGTCGCGCAGCGCACAGCTGTTTTTCCCAAAAGCCTCGCGCAGCCACCGCCTCTTCAGCACACCTCTCTACCAGGATAGGTATTTAACTTCCGAGTTCCGAGTAGTGACGCCTCTCTCTCTCTCTCTCTCTCTCTCTCTCTCTCTCTCTCGTAGCAGCAGGTCGCAGCCCAGCTGTTTTCTCGTTGAATCCGCGACGTCTGCTTGTTCACCGATGAAGCGGCTCTCTCCCTCTCTCTTCTTCGATCATCGATTCGGATTCAATTGATTGTAGAAATTGGACTCCTGCACACGTACAACTCTCATTAAATTTAATTCAAAATACATCTATAATATATATACAATAATTAAATATCTTGTATATAGTGTATGCTTGCTTATGTTGCGTATACCAACGCCAAAGCAACGCGCAAAAGGAAAGAAAAAAACAATAATTTTATCCTTACCCGTACGGTATCCATTGACATAACCCAATAAACGCAATTTGGCGCACAGTGCTGGTAAAACAGGTTTGGCCGAGGAATGTTAGGATAGTTGTATATTGTAGTGAAGTTAGCGCCAGACTAACAAGATGGTAAGGTAGATTTCGGAAAAACTACCTTTTTAAAAATAGGTATTCTATCGGCAAGTCGGAAATAATTGATCTTATTATACGTCAATAAAAGCTACACCTGTAAACGATATCTATGATGTATCGGTAAGTGGTTATCATTGCTCGTACGAGCTCGGATAAAGTTTGAAATACATTTTTAATATCACGGCTTTTGCGTTAACAAATAGATAATTGAAATTTTTAAAAACTCCAAACTAAATGGTATTATCGTTTCTTTGCTTTGTTTAAGTGCGTTACTATTAATTGAATAATAAACGTTAGCATTAAAAAATGTTTGCAAGAAATAATATTAGATAACATAGATTTTTTCGAAACTTCAAATACGCATGAATAACTAATTTTTTTATGATTCATTAGTGTTTAGGTGACTATACACTTCCGTATGATGCAGAATTATTTCGGCTAACGGTGCCAGAATAATCTGTATCCAAATTCTTTATTATATTGAATATAAATGTTTCAATTTTACAATGATTAATGAGTTTTTAAAAAAGCTTCACCGCTAGTAGATTTTACCGATAAAACAATCGGTTTGCACATCGATCTCTTTTAGAACGTGACAAACGCTCGACCCATTCAATTGATCAGCCTCGTTATCAAAGTATGATGTCACACACACATACACACACACACGCACAGCGGGCTTGTGACTAATAATTATTGTACATTAAACAATTATTATAATTACCTTTTATCAATCGAGCACACACAGATAACTCGAGATATAGATTTAAAAAAAAGAATGTTTCTCGTCGTACGAACATAATTTTTTCTAAAATTATTTAGTTAACGAGAATTTATTTTTAACAGACTAGCATTATGACTCACATTAAATCTTCATAGTTTACATTTTATCTACTCACCTTACTGTTTTATAACGTACGACAAAAGTCAATAACCCGCTTCGAAGAGAAACTTAAATTTGTTTGTAACATAAAAAAAAGCGTATAAAAATTAAATATACTTTTTGCAATGACATTGTCGTAATAAGAAAGTCAAATAAAATCGACTACGATAAAAAAAAAAGAACACGATAAAACACAAATTGCATATCAAAATAAAAAAATATATACGCTGCGTACGGGTATTGAATTAATTTTTACGCGACGTTAAAAAAAAAAAAAAAGAGTACCGCACAACTTTGTTGATTTTGTTTACAAACCGCACCGGCAACGCGCAAACCTTCCCCCGCTGCGTGCATCTTCCAACTTCGTGAGTAAGATCTCGATTCATTAGCTCGCGCGGCCTCATCACCGCTCCAAACGTTTCCCTCGAAATTCAAAAATCAAAACAAATCAAAAGTGATAAAAAGCCCCAATTTGGCATTACTCATTAGTTCGCAAATTATCCACTCAAGCCTAACGATAATTGCACACAAGCGAACACACACACAATTCCCAGCTCTCCATATCGAAACATGGAAATTCTCGAAACTTTCGCCAGCGCTGAAACTACACCCCGCGCGAGAACATCCTAAAATAAGTTCCCGTCACTTATCTTCCTTCCTCATCCCCCCCCCCCTAAAAAAATGAAAGAAAAGATTCCAACTCGTATATACACGCAATCGAATAAAAGTGTTTGTAGAGAGGCGTGCCCGTTATCGTCGCTCTCCTCTAAACCGTATGTATGTACATTTGTCATGCGCACGGTGTCGCGACGGAGGGCCGCGAAAAGAAAAGGAAAGAGAGAGAGAGAGAGAAAAAAAAGGATGAGCGCTCTACTGCGTTACACAGCGATGCCGCACGCACGCACACAGAGAGCGAGCGCGCTGATAAGATAAGCCAACGTTTTTAACTGGATTCGGCTAAGGTGCTCGCGTCATTCTCAAACTCGGGAGCATCAGTTGTTGCGCTCTGATATTACACCAGCCGAACGAGACGAAATGCCAGGTACGTGGGACATATTATACCCTCACTCCTTTCGCACGTAGAATAGCTCGACTTTTTTTTTTCACTTGCCATTCGCGTTTGCAAGCTCGATTTCGTAGATGCTGATTTAGTAGCTCTGGTCGATCCTTGCGGTTCGCGTGTTAATTGAACGAGGATTTAGGGGCTGTTAGTGGCTGGCGTAAAGTGCGGTTAAGTCGATTGTTAAACTCGCCGCGTTTGCGTTAATAAATACATACGGTTTTATATTGTTTCGCGGAAAATGGGCGTTGAATGCTGATTCGTTGAGTTGTAACGGTTATCTTAAACGTTTCTTCTTCTTGTTCGTCTCTTTTTTTTCACGTGGCTAAACAATTTCTTTTTACGTGACTCAGGATTTAACTTTTACCCTCACGAGTCCATTTCTCTATTTCATTTCTGACATTGCGCGTAAAATTATAAAACAAAAAATAAATAAGTAAAGCCGTTAATACACAACAAACATCCTGAAACTTCGCCTTTGCAAAAAAAAAAGAAGAAATATTCCACACCGGCTACAGCGCGTAATCCCCGAATTTCCCTTGTCTTATCAATCGTGACTCATTCTACTGCAAACTAAAAGCGCTACGTGTCCCCGAAATTCCTACGAAAAGAAAAAAAAGCCATTCCGAGCAGCAAACGGCACACCTGTTAAATATATATCATCCTCGATATTCGGCTGATCTCATCGATTAGCCCCACGGCATTCTTTTCTCGAGAGTGAGCAAGAGAGACAGACAGAGGGAGGGAGCAACACTTGTGTCAACAGTTTTGCATACTTTTGCCGCGCGCTTCGCACACTATAACGCACCAGCGCAGAGGCCCGGCGGACTTTCAATTAGCGCAACTCCGAGCGCACGAATCTCAAATATTGACCTCCCCTCGCGAGGTCATCCCTCCTCTTCACCCCCCCTCGCGTTACTTTGACCAAGCAGCTATGGGCTGCTGCGAGTCGAGCGAGCCCTGGCCGTTTAATCAAAGTGAAACTTTGCCTGTCGGCCCAGGTTACAAGTGGGTGCACTGCAATGCC
The DNA here is from genome assembly GCA_030522585.1 of Anagyrus pseudococci. Classification (NCBI taxonomy): domain Eukaryota; kingdom Metazoa; phylum Arthropoda; class Insecta; order Hymenoptera; family Encyrtidae; genus Anagyrus; species Anagyrus pseudococci. Next base: position 25,958 of record JAPYYQ010001827.1, read on the forward strand.
GGCGAGCCAGCCCCGCACAACGCCGTCGTCGGGGGAATCGACGCCGACGGTTGCCAAATCTACGTAGGCAGGGCCTACCACGAGGGCGACATGATACCCGCTAAGGTCGTCCCAGACAGGGCTGTCGCCTACGTCGCTCATGGAGGCCGCGAGCACTGCAAGCCCACCTACGAGGTAAGTCGATTTCTTTGCTTCTTTTTTATATACTATTTTTTTTTTGTCTTTTTGTAGATTCTAGTCTTAAGCCGCGATAAACACTTGGGTAATCGAAAAGTCTTTGAAGATTCTTAGCTGATTATAATCTCGAGACTAGGTCTTCGTTTTGTGATAATAATAAACGAGGGATAAATTTATATATCTTAATACTTTGATATCGATGTACAATACAGCACTTTTTTGTAAATGGATCTAACGAAACAAAAGCAACTTATTTTTTACGTGTGTATATGATTCATAGTCATATGTGTACGTGTCGGTTCAACCATTCGAGCCCGTTTATCATTAAATTGATGAATCATAAAAATCCGGGGGGGGGGGGGCCTGCCGAACTCCATACACGATGATTATTTCGCATCTGTAATAAAATTTCCGTTCGATGCACACTATTAAACGTTCGGGTAATCCGATTACGATGGAAATAGGAAAATTATTACGCTACATAAGCTCGTGCTCACTAATCGTATTATAAAAAACCAAATCAACATTTAATATTCATCGGTTTTCACACGGCGCTCTCGGCTGTTTAATCGATTAATTATATCGCGATTAAAGCGTTTGCTCTTTTTTAACGCTTATCGATTGAACTTGAAAGCGCCTACGTCTTATCGCGGTCTGAAATCGTTTTTATACTTTTATATATAAATTGCGTCGGGCTCGTCGCGATCGGTAAACAACCGGTATAAGACAAAACAGATCACTCAAACGAATAATAATAATAAATTTTTCTTGAATTACAAAAAAAAGAAGGATCATTACGCTCTTGTATATAGCGTTATGAAAACTTGTAAAAGGGGGCGCGGCTCTCGGGTGTTGCGTATACACGTATAAATAAGTATAAGTAAATTTTACAACAAAATTTTAGAAAATTTACTATACTGTATAGGTTTTGGGGGACAGACTCGAAATATATT
>JAPYYQ010001828.1:0-27082 GCA_030522585.1 Anagyrus pseudococci
TATGCAATTCTTTTAAAAATGATTTTTTTCATACGTTTTCCAAAAAAATGCCCGAAAAAGTACTTTTTTGTGATAATCACCCATATATATATATATATACAGTCAAGGCGCGCGTACTCGCTTTCAAAAGCCTCAAACGCTCTATTGAACGCACTGGCCGTCTAGCTTTCCCGTGCTCAAAGAGTTGATGATACATATCCGACTGGCCTCCCTTCTTTCTACCCCTTCCTTCCTTCTTTTTAAATGGACTTTACGCTTCGTTTAATCGCGCAATTTTTTCGCTCCCTAACGTCGTTAATTCTCGCCATTATGAAATTGATACCGAGCTGTTTTGCATAAACACGACGGCTAGCAAGTCACGCGATGCAAACGTTATCAAATCAATGAGACTGTCAATCTGCCATTCATAGCAGCCGGCAAACACACGGTCTGTCACCCAATAACCAAAAGTTCTACATCTCTTCACGTATATCGTTCCAGAGAGGCCATTGAAAACTCAAATGGCAACAGTCCAGTGCGAAAAAAGAGGCCCAAAACTCGGGAAACGAGAGACGCGGAAAAAGTAGCGACTAACAAAGCTTGACGGTTGGACTAAAAAAAAAAGAGAAAGAAAAAATACAGGAAGGAAAAAAGCGTACGAGTGGCTCGCGAGAGAGGAGCGATAACGAAGCGGCCGATCGTGATTGACGCGACAATGGGCTTTTGCTTATGCATACGTACGCGCGCGATCGGGCGTACATTGATGAACTGCCGAACTACAAACCCAGGAGGGGGGTCACCAGTTCCCTTCGTCCTCTATGACTTTTTCACTGACGCTCGTTCCGCCTTCGACTTTTTATGACACTTTTTCTCGAGCCTTGTTCTGGTTCCTTTTCTTCGTTTTTTTTTTATTGCGTTTATTGCACGCTTGATACCCCCTAGATTGTTTTCCTACGTTTCTTGGCCGACTTCTTTTACTTCGATTGACGCTGACTTACGTTGGTGCCGACTGGATATGCGGTTACTCGAAGCAACGGTTACTTAAAAGGAAATTTTCGAATATTTAAATAAATAAATTATGGGTTAGTGGAGGGCTATTTGAAAATTATCAGTCGCTCATGAGCATCCGGGAAAAATTCAAATCAATTTTATTTTTTTTTTATTCCTACAGCTACATACAGAACTCATTCGAATGAGCGGCACTGAAATTATATGATTGAACGAAGCAGAGCATAGAGAGAAAAAAAATCGTAAAAAAAGTGAATATTAAAAAAAATGAACCGTTGGGGAAAAACGATCCTGAGAGCCGAGTTATCGAACTGACAGAAATTCAGGTATCGCGTACATACACAATTTCTACATTCATATTGAAATCGCGAGACTGCATACAGGGCTCTGCTCTCAATTTCAGCATTTATATGTACGCTTGACAGGCCAAAACTGACGTTTTCCAAACGGTTCAAAACCTCTCCTCTCATTTCCGTGCATTTCACTCAAACGCCTCTTGATGCTAACTCACACATACACGCGTATCATCCGCAAAGCTTATACCCCCAAAGAGCGGTCGTCGTCGCGCGCGCGCATATAGCGAGAGCTCATAGGTGGGGGTGGACGGTGTATATAGAACAATGAACAGGCGGCGCCGGCGCGGTTTAACCCTTTCACCGTTGCTCCCCTCATATTCTGCGGAGCACATGCGCAGTCGGTCGAGTCTCTCAAGTATTCTGCAATGAGAGCAGCCTGCAAAGTATAGGCGTCAAAATGGGCGCACTCCCTCTCTCTTTCGCCGACACTCCCATGGCGGCCGTTTACGGAATCGCGAAACTCAGGCGCGCAACTGCAACCGGTGATTCAGCTGACCATTAAATATAACGTCTACGATTTAATTTATTATTAACGTCGAATTTTTACAGCGGCATATTAAAATTTAAGGGCGAAAGGCAGCGACAGAACAATTCACTGAAATAAATGAATAACCAAATATTAGAGCGGTATGCATATAGATCCCTTGGGAGCGCATTATATAAATGCTTAATCGGCTCTCGGTACACGCGGCGGCTAATGGGGAACCTCAAATTGCGCTTAATGCATAAGACGCGTGCGACGCATTGTTTGGTTGGGCGGAATAAAAAAAAATGAAATAGCGAACCGAGCTCATTTACTATCGCGCGTTTTTTCGCCGATAGAGCCGTGCACGTCGTTTCTTTTTTTTTTTCATTCCACCCCTCGCATAGTCCAAGCTCCCTATATGCGAGCCCTGTTTTTACTGCCGCCTAGTCTACCCCTTTTTTTTCCCTTCACCCTTTCCGCCCAGGGATACATCCGCGCATGTGTTCACGGCTAGACCTCTCTTTCTTTGTCCCTGACGTTGCCTATGATATTTTTTTTACTGCTCACCCTACACCGGGAGTTCTTTTGCATGAGCCGCGAGCAAATTTCCGATCGCCTAGACTCTCTCTCTCATTCACTTTTTTTTTCGACATCGGAAGAAAAGAGCAGTTGCGATGTTTTTAGTACACGAACCCGGAACATGATCATTAAATATCGAATAATTGGAGAGGAGCACAAAAGGTCGTAAACAATATTGTTTTACTTCTCCGACTATAAGAATAAGCTTTTTAGGACAAAAAAAAGAAAGAACAGATTTGGTAAGGAATTTTGCGACCGCAAGCACGTTTCGAATCAGCCAAGTCCAGCTCGACCATGTACAAATACACGCACGGCCTAACCCTTCGCCAAACACTTTTTATCCCCGACTCGAATTTCGGAAAACGACACCGCGCACGGCCTGTTAGCACAACGAGAAAGGGCTCCGTAGCAGCATCAGCGTCGGCGAAAAAAATAAGCCTTAGAGCCCCAGGATAATCATGAAAAACGGCCTCACTTTCGAGCTATATTGCCTGACGCGTGCCGCCCTTTTTTCGCCCGCGCTATCCTCTATTTTTTCTTCGGCACATATACATTCACTAACGCAGCTCTCTCTCAACCCTTTTTTCCGGTAGTTCTCAATCTCCCTTTCTCTCTCCCTCTCTCGTTCTGCATCAGTCTATTTCGTTCTATCTTGTTCTAGACTCTCGATAGAAAAAGTCTGGCTCTCTCCGCTGTCTCGATTCCCCTCGAGGTTCGAACCCTTTTTTTCCGCGCAGTGCTCCTACAGTGCATAGAGAAAGTTGGGGGAAGGGGTGGACAGCGTGTGCCGTAGCTCGCGTGGCGTAGTAAAAAAAAATTGAATAGTATAGCTCATTAAAAAAAAATTGTCCAAGTATAGAAAAGCCAAATGAGACTGATCTATAAATGACGCAATGTATGTGTTTTGCATAAAAGTTTGAACGAAAACAAAAGTTACGTTAATTAATTTCTTAGATTTTTCATTTTATTTCAACTCCTTTATCTCATGAACATGATCAAATAATCAACACCCAAACATCTTTAAAACAAAAAAAGCCGCTTCAATGTATAAAAAAAACCATCAGAGTGTTAGTAGCGCTAAAAAAACGATCTAAGAAAGACGGAATCCTGGGGTGACACAAAGCGCATTAAAAAAAATCAGGCCCACGAGGTGGTGTGGTAGCGGGCCTGCGCAGCTGGTTAAACGCGGAAGGGTTGCGCCTTACGGCTGATTAGCATAAAGGGCGCGATTACACGGCTCGCGCTTATACACAGCAGCCCACGTGTACGCGTGTGTGTTTGCCTGTTTTTGTTTGGCCTAGCCTTCTCGTAACCCCGAGACGTTTTTTGCCGCATGGAGAAAGCGAACGAGTAGAACGAGCACGCGACCCGTTTAATTTTTTTTTTATTTTTTTTTCCTACCTAAAGGCCGAGGAGAAAGCGATTAGCGGATGAAAGCACGCACGAGTCGAATGCCTGGCTAATAAGACGGGGTGGATATAGAACAGAGCAAAAAAAGGCACGAGTACAAAAAAAAAAACGACAACGACGCGTGGCAGGATTGAAATCCCGGGGGCTAATTCGTTTGTTTGGCCGGCTGTAGCACGTGGGTGGTGAACCTATCACGATGAATCGAGCGAGAGCGAATTTTCATTTGCAGGAAGAGCGGAAAATCGACAATTAGCACTTTGGCATCGACAAATTAAACAACATTTGGTGCTGTAAGGTCCACACTGCGAGCTTTTCCGTATACTGGCGCACGATTAAAAGCTTACGCGAGGTGTTGTAAGATAGAAACTGCGTTGGGAATAGCTCGCGGATTTCGTGAGAGATCGAGAAGACGGATTGGGGCGTCAAGTTGGGCGCTGAGAGGAGAAATTATGCCGGCGCAAGCTGTAAGCGCGGCTCATTAGTAACCATTTCCCTCCGGCGCATATCTAATTAACACAAATGCCGGAGAAGCTTGGGGGACGCTGGAGCCGAAAATAAATAAATAAACATGCAGCAGTCAGAGTATTAGTGTACAGTCAAATCGACCCTGACGTCGCTAGTCCTCTCTCGCTCGCTCACTCCCGGGCTTTGATCAGGGACATTAAAAGTAATGGGAAAAAATCGAGCTGGAGGTATTAGTGGGGGGGCGGGGGCGGACAGGCAGGAGGAGGAGCTCCAAGAGGGAAGCTTCGCTGATTACGTATTTATACAGAAATAGATCTTGGAAGAGCGGGCCCTGTCGACGGGAGTGTAAGAGCAGGAGAAGAAGGAGGAGGAGGAAGCGTCGCGAGAAAGCAAAGGGCGAAAATTCCGCGCGCAGCCGGCCTTCCATTTCCGTCCCTCGTCTATGTATCCCCACATTCCCTGGACCGACGCTTTTTTTTCTGCCTCCGCGAGAGAAAGGGGAAAAGCTCTTTTCTCTAGCTTTCTCTCTTACTCCCTCCCTCTTGCTCTCTGTTTCGATATACCTATATACACTCCTGGGCGTACTCTTCTTGCGAATTAAAGCCAATGCTCTTTCTCTCTCTTCCTCCACGCCGTCAGTCTGATCGTTCTCTCTCTCTCTCTCTCTCTCTCTCTCTCTCTCTCTCTCTCTCTCTCTCTCTCTCTCGGATTATTTCTGCGTTGCGACTACTCGCGCTCCTTGTACATTTCCTTGCCGCCCGTGCTTCTGCTTCGACTTATTTGCATGTTACGCGAAATATGCAAATGAAAAATAAGACACGAGTGAAAGAGAAAAAAAAGAGGCCCGTGGGTTAAAATACATCCTAGTTTATATACAAAATCGTCCGTTTCTCTTCAATATCCTACTCATTTGACTTTAAAAAAAAAATCATCAAAAGAATAAAACGTACACAAAACTGTAACTATAATTTTGATAAAATTCCGCAACGATAAAGCTGAAGAAAATCTTTTGAATAAGTGTAAAAACAAATCACACCGAAACTCATTATCTGCATTAAAGGAAAAATGAAGTAAAAAAATCGATCGTAGCCCGAGGTCGACAAGAGCCGAAAAAATCGTCATTCCCTGTCGTCTCATTACGCTCGCAGCAGCAGCAGAAGCATCAGGAGCCTCATCCTCGCAAGATCTTCCCTCTCTCTTTTTCTCTGCAAAGCTTCAGAAGTGGAAGGAAAAAGAGGGTGGTGTAGGGCGGAAAAGGCCGAGAAAGGGAAAACTTCGTTTCCCCGCGCGCGCGCGCGCGCTCGAGCTGATTGAGGCGGGCTGGATGTTTAATTCAAAGAAACTGCGCGCCGAGGGAGGACACGCCCCGACTACGACGCGAGCGCGGCTTTAACGAGCGCCCCTCCACCACCTTCCCTCTTGCCCCTCACTTTTCTGCGCTACTCCCTTCCTTCATCTCTCTTTCTCGAGTATAACGAGTACTCTGAGAGGTGCCAAGATTCCGTCTCTCTCTCTCTCTCTCTCTCTCTCTCTTTCGCGCGCACACTTCTGATCGAGTAATGATCCCGAGGGGTTGAGAAAGGGATGACGAAGAGAGTAGGGAAAAATTATTTTTCCTGAGAAGGTTTTTCCACAGAAGTTTTTGGCTGTTGGGGCAACTTTTTTTTAAGAACGTTTAATGAATCATCGGCGTTCGAGTGTATGGGGCCCTGTGTGTGTGTGTGTGTCTGAGTTTCCTAGGTCTTTGTTCGACGCAAAATATTGCATTAAGGATTCATAGCTCTATAGCGCGCGAGCGTAGGGCTATTAATTCTAAAAGACCGTCTCAAGCTACCGCACCTGCTTTGTTGAGAGCGATGTAGTCGAGCGCGATAAATATAGCAAGTAAGAGAGGCACCCGCATAGGAGAGCGGATTTGTCAAGCGAAATAGATGCTACCGGCCTCGCTTTATTATACGCTTGTAAAAATGGAAAGGCGACACGGGAGGCAACTCTCGCGACGAAAAAGAAAGGATACGACTCGAGAGAATACGCGTGTCCAGCTGTAGAGGAATGAAAAACGAGGACGCGACAAAAAAAAACCCACGTCCTTAGCTGCAAGATCTAATATGGGTACGTTTTCTTATGGATATAAAAATCAAAAAGTTTACTCCAACGACTATAACCGCGCTTTTGCGTCTCACGCGAACGTCTTACTTGCCATTCATAAGATTCACGTACCTTCAAATCGCTCCTACAATTTTTACCCATTCCGAAATTTCTAACCAAACTCTCTAAAGTACATCGCAATCGTCGACGACAAACAGCAAAGACCTCGAAGCCGCGCTATCCCCCCAGCAGTCTCCACAGCTTTCATCCTCACTCTAGCGAAAAATCGTAGCGCAGCAGGGCATCCGTTTTACCGCGTCCACAGTTTCATACTCCCAACGATACACGTATACACACTCGCCACGCGTAGCCCAGTCTCCCTCTTCCTGTATCCATCCACCTCCCGGGCGGTAACCTCATGTTATGTGTCATTACGCGCACTTTTTTGCACCTCCCTGCCCCCCCCCCCTATTCTCTGATTTATACTCCTCGCGTTCAACGAAGCGCTTGCTAAATTTTCATGAACCGATAAAGAGCCTCGAAGCTGCCTTTTCCTTCTCTTTTACCCACTACCAAATCGTTCAACGCGTGATTCTCGTCCCACGTGGATCGATCAGTCTTTCTTGTTATTGTATGAAATAAGGGAGGGGTTGGAAAACGAGGTGTGCGCTCTTATGTGACGTGATTACGCGGTAAGTCGAGTATTCGGCTGAGGCTTAAATATTTGAAAAAACGTCATCGCTAGAGAAGAATCGATGAGTTATTATAAACAAGGCTGGGAGAGGGGGTTAAATTAAATTCAATAATGTGTCGAGGCGCGCTCCGTATATTTAACCTTTCAAATTACTGTAGCACGAGTGCAAGTCGTAAAAGAGCGGCGCACTTGAAACGAATGAAAATTAAAAATTCAAATCAGACGAGCTTCTTTTACGTAGTATGTAACGGAGAGGAGAGAGAGATAGGAGTGTGCATCAAGTGAGTTAGCAGGTGCGCGGCTCGCGGGAGAGAAGCGCGTTTATGGGGCGCGAAGGTTACGCGGCAGCGGCTTTTATCGAAATTTACGAGCTATCCACCCCTCGCGCTGAGAAGCAGCAGCGTGTGGGCTATGTTTTGTTGTACGCAGAGGGAAGGCGGAAAACGATCGCAGCCGCGCGGCCACGACGAGTGCTCGGCTATGCGAGAGTGCGTGTATTATACTCTCTGCCTTGTTTTGCGGGATACATTCGGCTTTCCATAGGCCCTCTTGGCTTCTCGAGATCTTTTAACGAGCGCCCTATATACTGTGTGTCGTAAAATGCGTTTGCTAGTAAAATTCTTTTACTCGTGATGTGTTGCTACTTGTCGCATTGTAAATGACTATCAGATTACTTAAAAAAAAGAAAGAAATTCTAAAAGTAGTTTTAAAATTATACACTTTTTATTAAAAATCGATCGTACTATTCGATACTTTACCGAGTAATACGCGACCCATCCCGCAGGCATTTCTCCACGCGCTTGTACTTTCCCAAATCCCTATGGCTTTGGCTTATGGTGACAAATCGATCAGGACGCGATTGAAAAGATCGCGGAAACTTGTGCACACGTGTCGACAGCGCAACAACTGTCAGCTTTAAATTTCCATATGACGAATCTTTTTATCTGTACGGTTTTTTTACGCCGTTTTACGTTTAAGCATATCAGAGTCATAGAAGTTGGGAGTTTGTTAAAGCAAGAGTGACGCTAATTGGAACGGTTGACGTGCCGCGTGGATTAAATTATAAAGTACGGGAGGAGGTGGGTTTGATATTAATGAGAATTATTAGTTTGCCCGAGGCTGGACTTGATGAAGCCTGACTTGAACGGTGTCGGATAAACGTCTGTTTTAAAATTCACGCTCGTCTTTAAGAGAAAATAATTGCTGAAGAAGAAAAACGATTGCAATGTATTAAAAAACTGAACACTTCTAGCAGCACATTCAAATTAAGGAAATTACTTGCATTTGTAAATCTCAGCTTCATTAGATAATATTAAATTTTGGCTAATTTAACAGGCGCTTCTCAAAACCGATAAATTTTTTTTTAAAATGCCTAAATCGCCAAAACTAAAATCTCTCGTTCCGTCTCTCTTTCTCTCGAACGGGGCCCTACGGTTTAGAGAAAGAAAGGACGAATAAGAAAAAAAAAGTAATTACGTTAAAAGTTGAAGGCAGCTCGCGCGCACCGGCCAATATCCCTGCAGCGCGGGGAAGAGAGTATAAGCGGGCGAGAAGCCGCGAGCGCCGATAAGCGAGAGAGGGAGAGAAAAAAATTCGAGGGTGGCAGCAGCAGCGACGACTACGACGACCCCCACGATGACGGCAACCCCCTTCGCAGGGCTTAAAAAAAAAGGAGAAAGAGAGGGAGGAAAGGAAGAAGCCCGTAACGATTTTTTTTCTCTACCCCCGCACGCGTGTTTCTCGCCCCTTACTTATATTCTTGGTATGCGCGCGCGCGGAATAGTAGCCCTTTTTTTTAGAGACGCCTACGCTAATTGCATTTCTAGATGGAATTGCCAAAGGCTTGATGGTGCTGGAAGACTATGATATCGAGTGTTGAGTAAGGGTTGTACTTTTTGATATGAAGGTGACGCGCGTAAATTTTCACAAGAATACGCAAATAAGTTTGCGTGATTCCTTATGATGGATATTTTGTTTTAGTGGAAAATCTTATATTAAAATAAATAATGGTATTGATATTTAAATGTTTAATAAATTTTAAAGTAAACTTGTAGATAAATCAATACTGGCTTTAGTTATGCTTTCGACGTTTCTAAAAGCTTTATTTTACGCGCCAAGTAAAAGAAAGACCAGACGCGCTTTCAGCTTAGGTACAAGATATACCTATACATAAAACGCGCCGAGACTACTTAAAAACTCGAATAGGCCATCAGACAAAAGGACGAAAGAAAATTTAAACTTTCTCCCCAGTCTCGATGGGCAGGCTCTGCCTTCTACCACTCTCCTACCCCCCGAAACCCTCCCTCAGCTCCCTCGTGAAAAAAAAGAAAGAAATCTAATCACTTTATACCGAACGAAATTTTCCCATCGGCGCGAGACTGATTAATCAAGTCGCTCGACGCGCATCTACACACCCTTTTGCTCCCACGTATAAAGGACGCACCGTAGTCCACAAGGCGTATAGGCGCGCAAGCGAGAGCGAGAGAGAGAAAGAGACTTTCAAGAGACTAAGTACGCCATAATACGATCGCATTTAAAATAGACGAGCGAGCGCGCGGGCATTAATCAACCACCCCGCTATATCCCGCGCGTATAGAAGCGGAGAGGGCGGGCTTATAACGGCCTGCTTCGAAAGCGTAATAACGCCAGCGCCGCGCCGGGAAGAATAAAAATCCGTGCGCCTCGTCGCCAATTTCAGTTGGCGCGCTCTCCGCCCCCCCCCCCTCTAAAGAAGGAAGGAATTCAAATCGGAACGCCAGCGAGAGATGGAGCAGACAATAGAAGAGCTATCACCCTCTAGCGATCGCGTTTACGAATTATCTTTTTCCTCGGCGCATTTCTGCTTGCTAAACAACATTTTTTCCACGACCAACTACGTCAACTGCCGCGTCGAAAAAAAAAACAACAACAGTCTGTGTGGCAGAGCGAAAACTCAAGGAAATGTAGGCTGAACAAAAAAAAAAGCGTTTCGATATGCCGCAGCGATTCCCAAGCCCTGGGGCAGTCCTCCTCGAAGAGGGAGAAATTCGTGTAGCTACGAGAGAGACGCCTCCTTTCCGATCAAGGATGGCTCGAGGATATCGCGAGTAATTAAGAAGCGTCACCCCGGAGCCCGTCGAATTGCTTCTAGAATTCTAAGCGAAAAGTCTCTCCCTCTACCTCCCTTCTCCACTCGTTAGAGCGACTGCTTTCATAACCGTGGAGGACGAGTATTCCGCGGAAGCGGAGCGTAAAGAAGACGAGCGAAATAAGAACGTCCTTTGCAGTATCGTGTACGCGCGAGTGATATACTTGGGCAAGGGATGTATATAGCTTCGGCTCTCCGGCTTCAACTTTTTCTCATTTTCCCCCATAACGAGTTTTCTCAAGGAAATGAGTCGAGGATCGATTGCGCTCGGATTCGGGCAATGTTTAGTCGAAGTTATATCGGCATCATGTATCTAGTGCTATTTCCTATTGCAAGCATGTACCCCTTTTTCTTAGAGTGAAATATTAGGCTCTTTTCAAAAAACGAATGATAAATAGTTGAAAAACACGTGATAAATGACGAGTCACAAAATTCGTAATGATAAGGAATTACACGTGTCATATCGAAATGCAAATAGTACAAGCCGCAGGGCTAGTAAAAAGACACCGGAGAAACACAAAGTGCGTGGCAGAGTCGAAAGCACTAGCCAATGACAACTTGGACGACGAAGTAGAGGAAAAAAAAAAGAAAAGAGGCAGAGAGGGGGGAAAGGCGAAGAAAGTCCTCGGGGAGCGGCGGAAAAGCCATAGCCAGCATCTCGTACGTAAGGGGTAGAGAGCGCGCGAACCCCTTTTTTTTACTCTCGTGCTCGCACGCGGAAGACGCAAGGGTATAGCCGAGGGGGGACTTTAAGTCGGGGGTGGCAGGCAACCGAAAGGATTCTCGTACCCTATTTTTTTTTTCCGCCCTGGGGGGGTTAGAGCGGGAGAGAGATAGTAAGCGCGGAAGGGCTGCGCTCGGCGGAAAAAAATCGCTGGGGTGAGCTACGCGTGGGTGAGTCAACGGCCCGTGGGGTACGCACTGTGTGTGTGCGCCTCTCTTCCTTCTTTTTTATCTGCGGGGATTTCGGCGTCCAGGCTCTTTCTACCCTACTCTCCAAGATCTCCTGCTTATTCTCTCGCTCTCGCTAGCTTCTTTAATATCCGACGCGAGTGAGCGACCCCCCACTTACCCCCGCCTACCCTTCTTCTTATTCTGGCTTTATTTTTTCTTCTTTCTTCCCTTGCGATCGCGCGAGATCCGCAACCCATTGGAAGGGCTCTTTCCGTCACGGGTCATCTCGGCTTGTCTGTTTCGAGAGAAGCGGCTTCCATCTCACTCTTACTTTCTTCTCCATTCTGTTTTTTAATTTGCCGAGGATTACTTTCTAAAACGCAAGCGTCTGGATTTTTCCGACTGTTCACTTCTTTTTTTCTCTCCGACAGTCTTCGAACACTGAATTTTTTTTTCAGCGACATCATATTCAAAAGCGTGTTAATTATAAGCTCGGAAAAATTTTGAGTACGAAAAGAAACGCAAGGTATCGGAGGGTCAGCCGATTTTTCATTTGCTAAAAACTAGAAATACTTTGTGCCGTCTACGTAAACTCTTCTCTCACAATAAAAAATGACTTGTGTTTAAGAAACAGGGAAAAATATGTTCAAGTCACTCAACTCTCTCAGCTGCCGATACTAATTTAACAAAATTAAACTTCTAGGGCTCGGTGTTCTATATGTATAAGCAAAGCAAATAAAAGAAGTGCGCATTAGCTTTGCGATTCATTTAGTCTAAAGAACCGTTTCTCTACCACTCTAGAAGAATTTCTATGCAAATTGAAAAATATCCGCAGCGTCAGCTTAAGCGCTCTGAAATGCCTCCCTGAGCCTATTTTTTCTCCCTGCCCATCTCCCAATGACACAACAGGCAGATGAATAACAAAATATAAAAGATCATTTATTTAGTGTTCCTAGGCTTGAAAATGGATTGCTGAAGAATTGGTTACGATTTTCTTGACGAATGTTAGCAGGTAATTCGAAAAACTTATAAATAACAGAATGTAATACTTCTTTTAGTGCTGTAAATCATTTCATGTAATATTGAAATTTGAGTGCTGAAAGATGGAAACTATTGTTAGTTTTTTGAAAAAAAAGCGTTTTCAACTTACAAGGACTACATGACCTTATAATCTAATATCTTTCACGATAAAAATGCAGGCTGATGCATTATTGCAAAACAATCTAAAAATTTATAAAGTTTGTATTTCACATTTACATCAATTATAAAATTATTTTAAAAATTACTTGTAGTTTTTGGATCCTCTAGCACATCAAATCCAGCGGCGAAATCCCATCAGTTGCGTAGATTATTTGAGGCCGTATCGAAGTTGATATTAACATTTATTTTTATTTCTCCAAATTTTCAAGGAGGTGCATTTGTACTTAGTAAAGCTTTTAGTCTAATATCTTTCAAGATTAAAATGAGACTGGTGCATGGTTGCAAAATAATCTAAAAAATTATTAAGTTTGTATTTTTCATTTACATAAATTTTAAGATTATTTTAAAAATTACTTGTAGTTTTTGGATCCTCAAGCACATCAAATCCAGCGGCGGAATCCCATCAGTTGCGTAGATGATTTGAGGCCGTATCGAAGTTGACGTCAATGGTTCAAGATCTCATGCCGTGGTAGCCAGCAAAAGCCATGTACAGTTGATATAAACTAAAATTAAATCAAGTATACTTTAGAAAAAATTTTTATTGGTTTATAGAATTTAATATATCTAAAGAAAATTAAAAACAACTTGGAATTTGTAAGTTTTTACGAAAAGTGAGTCTTCATGGAGTTAACATTGCCAAAGTTTGTATTTTTAAGCTTGAATAAATAAAATGGCTGAATACGCAGAATTTTGTCAAGTGAAAGTTTTTAAAAATTTGAGTTCTGAAAAACAGAAATTCTTTTTAGTACCTGAAAAACATTGTTTTCTACTTTATTAGATAAAAATATGCTTTTAATATACAAACTTGAAAGTAGATGTATATATACTAAGTCAAACTTTTGCTTCAATTTATGACGATAAAATGCAGTGATTTACAACACAAAAAAAGCTTTATATAACACTTGTAATACAGTGTATGATTTTTCCACACACATTTTTTAAAAATTTAAATCAGAGGATTTTAATGGATAGAAAGGGAATATTTATTATTTATGTGCAGGCAAAAATAGAAAATAAATTCTAAAAATAATTCCTATTACCTATTACTAAATTATGAGATAAGGTACAAAAGCAAAGGGAAAAATCAAAACGAAATTAGTTACTGATTGGTTTGAAGTTGTTACTATACGAATAACTTGAATAAACATGTTATTTGTCGAGTAATAGAATTGAAAATAAACAGTTTAAAGGTAAAAATAAAACATACAATTGACCATGAAACTGTTTATGTTTTAAAGAAAGCGTGTTAATGTATTGTATTAAAAAGCTTATAATATTAATGTGTAAATTAAAAAAATTAAATATGTGTATGTGTATCTTATAAAAAACAAATGTTATAAATAAATAAACATTATAAACGTTAAAGGTACTTGAATAATACTTATCTTGTAAAGAAAATGATAAATGTTAGTATTGTATTTGTAAAAGTAAAATATTAGTACAAAAATAAATTAATTGTGAATTATTAATATAAATAATCAACCCTTGTAAATCTTCTGTATAACTTGGTTATTTTACATATACCTATATATTACTATACTTATATGTATTTATGTAGCAAAACTAAGAAGTAAATTTAAAAATTCAAAGATTATTAAGCTAAACTGAATGAAAAAGAAACCAAAAATTGAAAACATTGTTGCAAGTTACAAAAAATTATGAAATGTGTCAAAACTAAACTCAATAAGTCATGCATTAAATTGAAAGATTTAAAACGAATTTAAAGAATAAAGCTTTAAAAAGGGTGAGTTAAGGGGGGAAACCCATTTGTATATTTTGTTTGTGTTGCAGCTTTGCATATTATTGTCGTTGATAAATACAGAAGGTGCCTTACCTGCAAAGGGTCGAAATGCTAAAATAATTATCTAATATTTAAAATTTGTTTAATAAATATTAAAATTGATAGTTTTTAAATAGTTAAATAAATTAATGAAACATTATAATAGAAGCAAACTGTTTAATTTCTAAAAATTATGACTAATAGAGGGAGGAAATTTTTGGGCACCTTCTGCTCTATTGCGTGCAAGTTACCTTACCTTATATGCACACTTTTCACTGATGATAAATGCAGAAGGTGCCTTACCTGAAATGGGTTGAAAAGCTAAAAATTTAAACTACACCATTTATTTTCACAATCTTACTTGAACTAGTAATAATAAAATAAGTTAATTAAATACAATTAAATAAAAAATTGCAGGGAGGAAAATCTATTGGACACCTTCTGCTTTTAAAGTGCAAGTAGCCTTAGATGCAAATTTTCAATTATGGGACTACACAAAAAATTAAATTTATCAATTAAAGTAATAATAAAAACTTGAAAACTAGCTATTTAGGGTTTGAATTGTTGGGCACCTTCTGATGAACATTTTTTGGCTCACCTTTCCAAAGGTAAATTTTAGCAACACACAATGCAAAAGAGTTTTTTTACAAAGGTATAAAAAGCTAAAAAACTATAAAACCGTTTCCCAATAAACTTTACATTTCTATTTATAACAAGTCTTTTTAACAAATAATTAATAAATGTGAAATAACCAAGTGTATTACATTATAAAAAATCTAAAAATATAAATGGTAAGTTGAAAAAGTACTTAAATTTACTAAAAAGCAGTAAATTTAAAAATACTCAAATTATCTTTAAAATAAAGAAATGAAACATCTTTCTATTCAATAGAAGATAAGGATTGATTACTAAAAGAATTCAACGTACTCACCAGTTGTTGATAGTTTTCATACATTTGAATATCAGCATATGAATTATTTTCACCTGTAAAATTCAAAGTTTTAGTTTTTATATTCAAAATATCATGATTTTATTTTATTATAAATAAAATTGAAGTCATAAAATAATCAATAAAGTAACCAAGTTACAAAGAAATTAAAATTAAATTTTACTAAATTCTTAGCTACACATATTTTATTTTACTCAAAAGCAAAAAAAATAGAATGAAAATAAAAATCTGAATTTATGAACACGTGTGATCAATTACCTTAGGAATTTATTATATCCAACTGTAACCAGCTCCAGAATTACTGTTCAAGATAATATAATGACGAGATTGAAGACTTAAGGTCATGCAGAGCTTTGATTATCTCCATTTAATATAGGAGGATTTTAAATTGTTTCTAAAACAGTTATAAAAAATGTTATTAGATTTAAGACTTATTGTTCGTTACATGCACATAAATACATGTACATAAAAATTGTAATAAAAATGCAGTTTACTTACAAAATGCAATAAAATATCCATTTATAATCCAGTTAATCATTTCAAATTTGACTGTTGGTTAACAAAGTTTGGATATGTTAGTATTGTATTACTATTTCATTGCGAAAAATAGCATCACTTCAAATTTCATAGCTGTTGAATTCAATAACTATAAATAAAACCCAAACTTTCATTAGAATATTGAAATTATAAAAGAATGTAAATAATCAGTAAACAGTAAGACAGATATTATACACAAAAGAAAAAAATTTCCATTAGAATAAAAAATTTTACCTGACTGAAAATGTATTAAAAGGATACAATAAACCATCCATGAAATAAAATATTTAATTTATAAAAAAAAAATTTGTTTGTATAAGAACAATCAGTCTCAAAATGTTAATCTCTCATCACTTACCAACAAATTAATAAAGCAGCAAGGCCAGCTAGATCAGCAGAAGGCAATAAACTCAAAGCCCATGTATGAAGAAGCGTGAGTGGTTGCGTTTTCAATTCAATATTAACATGAATGTAGCGTTAACTATAAGAGAAACACAAACTTTCATTAAAATATTGAAATTATTAAAAAATTTGGATAGCAGTAAGGTAAGCTTTTTTTTTAAAAAAAAAGAATTGTCATTAAAATAAAAAACTTTGAAAGAACCTCTTTGTAGAATATCATAAAAGAATATGATAAAACATCCGCAAAACAAAATATTTAAATTGAAATGAAGTAAAAAAATTCTGTCGATATAAGAACAGTCTCAAAAAGTTTAAAATCTACCACTTACTAATAAATTAATGGTGTTGTAGAGCCTACTAGAGTAGTAGAATGCTTCATAGTTGTGGCCAAGAAAGAATGTTCAAATGCCGAAGGTGAATGTAGCTCTCACCGTTCTAGAAATATTCCAATCAAAGCTCTGTAGACATTAATTAGAACCTGGAGCTCCACCCCAGGTCTGAGCGTCCGCCGGGTCGGAACAGGAGGCAGAGGCCCGCTCGGTCCGAGCGCTCGCCCGAGACTGGCGCCGCGGGCAGGCAGGTCGACACCGCCCGGTCTGAGAGGTCGCCGGGTCGGAACCGGAAGCGGAGGTCCGCTAGGTCCGAGCGCCCGCCCGGGACTGGGGCCAGGCAGGCTAGGCAGGCCGACTCCGCCCGGACAAATGCCGCCCGCCCGCTGCGCGGGGGGAGGGAGGGGGGCGGGTAGGAACGCAGGGCTAGAGCAGGAGCTCCTTCCTGTCCGAGCGCCGGAAATCTACTGAATTCTGGCCTCGGATTCGCCGAGCGGCCGAGCCGCCGAGCGGATTTTAACCGTTCGTTCAAAAAAGTTCGGCCGATTCGCAAAAAAATTCATAATTTTCAATTGATGATATCTCAGTGAAAATTTGATGCCCGAAGGCGCACTAGGGCTCAAATTAAAGCTGAGATCATTACCTACAAAGAAGTATGCGCAGATTTTGATTTTGGGCGCCGCAAGTCCAAAAAAGTTGCGAAAAGAAAAAAATTTCGGGGCCGCCCATAAGATTAACATGGGAGGATTAAATTAACAAATTTTATATTTTTCTAAATGCCCAATTCTCAACTTTTACGGCGATTCGACACTCGCGGCTGGACTCAAACGATTGCTAGAAGGTCTGAGGACCATTTTGAGCCCTTCCGGGTGCCGCTGCATACCCGGGTGCCGCGTAGAGGACGTTTTCCTCCGGGCGTCCTATGCTGAGCCATTGGAGTGAGAGAGAAAGGAGACGCGATTTTCAAAATCATGTATTTCAGGACTCAAAAATCCGATTTAAACCGGACAAATGGCATAAATCCATTGGAAATGGACCTGGCCATAAAGTTGAGGGTTTTCCAGAACCTGGGGGAGACTTTTTTTGTTCCAGGGGATGGCCTTCCTAGCCCACCTCGAATAACGCCCAAAAAAGCATGAATTTACCCAAAAAAAACATTGAATGGTCGATTAATCATCCCTGCCGGAAGATTTGAGCCGTTTCCGAGCCCCGGGGATGCTCTAGAAAGCCAGGGCGAGCCCCGGGAAACGGCCGCTTTTTCGCCCGACTAAGCGCATGAGAGTGAGAGAGATGGAAGACGCGTTTTCAAATTCATTATTTCTGGACTGAAAAAGCCGATTTGAGTCGGGTAAACTGCATAAATCTAATGCCAGGGGGGCTGGTGATGATATTCGAGGGTCGGCGGGACCTGGGGCAAACTTTTTTTTCCAGGAGACGACGTTCGTAGTTCACGTCCAGGTTACCCTAAAAAAGCCTAAATTGCCCCAAATAAGCATAGATTTATCGATGAGGCATCGATACTCATTCGTATGCATCGTTTCCGAGACTTGGGGATGCCTTAGAAGCCGAGGGCGAGCTTCCGAGAATCGGGCTGTTTTTACGCCTCGGCTATGCGCCCCATGAGAGCGAGAGAGATGAACGACGGGCTTTTCAAATTCGTTATTTCAGGACTGGAAAATCCGATTCGAGTTGGACAAACTGCATAAATCTAATGCCAGGGGGGCTGGTGATGATATTCGAGGGTCGGCGGGACCTGGGGAGCACTTTTTTTTCCAGGAGAGGACGTACGACGTTCACGTCGAGGTTACCCTAAAAAAGCCTAAATTGCCCCAAATAAGCATGGAATCGTCGATTAGACATCGATTCTCAATCGTATGCATCGTTTCCGAGCCCCGGGGATGCTCTAAAAGTCTGGATTGAGCCCCGGAGAAACGGGCTATTTTTGCGCATGCATTTGTATATCTATATATACACTGGAGCGACTCTCGCTCATTCCGGCGCTACAAAACCGATTCGAGCCGGACGAACGGGATAAATCTAATGCCAGGAGAGCTGGTGATGATATTCGAGGGTCGGCGGGACCTGGGGCAAACTTTTTTTCCAGTGGATGATGCTGGAGGTCCAAGTTGAGGTTAGCCTAAAGAAGCATAAATTAGATAGCAAATCATGCGCATCCGAGGCCTGGGAGTGCCGTAGAAGCCGAGGGCGAGCTTCCGACGAGAATCGCGCTATTTAGTACGCGTATCCGCGTATTTTACAGGGACACGATAATTCTCTCATTTAGATGCTTCTAGAGCAATTTGAGAATGGAAAGCAACATAAAAGCGTAGAAAAGGGGCTGGGAATGCTTGGGTTAGACCCCGGACACCTGGGGGACCAGCTTCATTCTCCCAGGAGATGATCTTCCTCAAGCGGTCGTTTGTTTGTCAGTGAAGTGCAAAAAGGGCAGCAAGCATCATTATAGTGCGCAGCGTAAATGAAGCCCTCTTTTCTCAGTCCCATATCAGCGCGGCATTGCAGTCGCCTGTGGATGGAAAGAGGAAGAGAGAGAAAGGGAAAGCAAGAGTGCGGGAGAGCTTTTGTCGTGGCGCGCGAAAAGTGCCGCCGTCGGCGACGTTGACGGCTTTAGAAAAGCCGCGTTGTATTCATCCCGGCCGTCCGATATCTAAGTACATAGAGCCGACGACGGCGTGAGTTGGACAGGGCTTTTCCAACTTTTAAATGAGAACCCCTTCCTCTCGCCACTTCAGCATTCACCCTCTACCCCTGCCACTCCCTGACGTAGCTTCGATTATTTGTTTGTCACTTTTGCCGACCGCTCGATCTGTCCTTCGGTGCTCTTCTCCACCCTTTATAAGCCTGTGTACTTTCTTTACATGTGAATTTTGATCCAATGTTTTCTGATTAACGCTCTTGTACAAATGGCAAAAAGATTGGAATACAGTATCTTAATATTATAAATTTATTCAAATTTTTTAAATAAAAATAAACACTTTTATAAAATTCCATTTTTGCAACAATGATCAATCTTTCCATTTCAACATATTGGATTTTTAGCTTGCAACGAGACGAACTTAAATGTTCTTGTACGTGATTTTATGTGAATCTAATAAACTAAATGTGATTTTGATTTTACATAAACTCATAAAATACAATACTACATCAGTTATGTATACCACTTTGATACTACTAACATTATTATTCATACTTTGGCAGAAAAAAATGAAGTATAACATTACTTAAACCATAAAATACTTAAACAGTATTTATAAAGCTCGATAAACTTATTGTTTTTACATGAAGAGCGTTACGCACAACTTTGATAAAAATACTTAAAATATCTTCATAGTACAAAACATTACAATAGTCACATTTTTAAAAGGCTTCTATTACTCTGACAATGTCACGTTAACATTCATTATAAAGATATTATGGAAATGCGTTTTTGATGCTAATTAAGCTTTTGAAGCAAGATAATCATTGTACTTCTTCGCTTGAGCTTGTTGTGCCTTTTGCAGCTTCTTTAACTGGCTCTTAGTGATTTCTTTTCCTTCAGCATCATGAGTTGGAAGGCCCTAAAACAATGGACATTAACAGTTTTAATAAAAGTAACTGATTGTAATTACATCTTTAAACACATGTCAAATAGAAATTAACAGAGGAAAAACAAAACTTACATTTTCATCAAACTTCGAGTACTTGTCTGTTTCAGCCTTAAACATGTCTTGAGGGGAAATTTTCTTTTGAGCCTCTGCAGCCGCTGCGGCTGCTGCTGCCTCAGCCTTCTTCCTTTCTTTTTCGGCTGCCTTCTCAGCTTCAAGCTGCTTTTTCAACTCCCGCTCTTTCAACAGCTCTTCTTTGTTTACCAGTTTTACTCTGCAGCCTGAATCACCTTCATCTTCAAGACGCACTCCAACATTTGGAAGAATGTCATCACGCAACCTGTCGCATTCCTTCAAAATTTCCGTTGCTTTCAGTGTCTTGGCGTGGACACGAACCTTCTCCCGGAATTCGGACAGAATTTCCAAATAAGGCAGCACCGTCTCCTCAGTCTAAATACAAAACATTTAATTTTTCACAAAATTTGCCAAATCAGGGCTTACAAATTCATGAGGGACTTACGTTTACGTTTTGAGACTCGCTTTCAAGTGGAAAACCAATAGAGTCGTGTGTAGTAATTGCTCCAAAAATTGTGAACAATTTTGTTACATAAACAGCAATATCACGAAGCAACAGAGTATTTGGATTTGGGCAGTCTTTGATGTATATATTACAGTTAGTAACTAATTCCCTAATAATATCAAGCACCGTTCTCGTGTCGACATTGTCTGCAATGCAAGTTAACAAATATGGTTAAAAATATGTTCAAGCAAAATATATTTTGAAAATATTTATATTTTTAAAGCATCAACTCACCACAAAGTGCATTGTGAATTTCATCTTTAGCGGCATAAAACTTATTATTAAGTTTAATCTCACTTTCACCCCACTTTTCAAATATTTTAAGACTGTTACCATCACTGGCAATCTTTCTGATCAGACATTTAACATTCAGGAAAAATTCGTTGAGAAATTTCTCATACTGCACAGCCATTTCCATTGTAGCATCGCTGTAGTCCAACGTGTCTTTCCATGAGTGCAACAAGAAGGCAAGCCTCAACTGCCTAGCTGTATTTCGCTTTAAAGCTTCCTTTATCGTAATGAAATTTTTTAACGATTTGGACATTTTGCAGCCGGAAATCGTTAAGTGGCCTGAATGCAAAAAGTATCTGACCCAGTGCGAATTATTAAAATAGGCCTCAGCTTGAGCCAATTCGTTGTCATGATGGGGAAACTTGAGGTCCACACCACCTGTATGAATGTCGAGGCTTTCACCGCAGATAGCGGAAGCCATGACAGAACATTCAATGTGCCAACCAGGACGACCCTTGCCCCAGGGTGAACTCCACCATGGCTCACCAGCTTTTGAACTCTTCCAGAGAGCAAAATCCGTGGGTGAACGCTTCTCTGACAGTTTTTCAGCTGATACACTTAAATCACCTGAAACACACAGTTTCATTAAAATCACTTGTTTTTACAGAAGTTAATTTTAAAAGAAAAGTTGTTGTACCTTCTCCTTCCTGAAGTGATGAAGTATCACCGTAAGCTTCTGGTACTAGTTTTGCATAGTAGTGTTTCTCATTTTTGTCAAATGCTTTAACATCAAAGTATACAGATCCATTACTTTCATAAGCAAGACCATTAGCTATAATTTTTTCTATAAATGCAATAATCTCTGGAACATATTCACTAACCCTTGTGAGAACACTTGGCCTCAAAATCTGCAAAATTAATTATTTATCAAAAAAGGCAATTTCATGCAACTCAAAATTTAGCTAAAGCCCAATACAAATATTTACTTACATTTAAGGCATCCATATCTTTATGATAATCGTTCTCAAAATACTGTGATAATTTGCTAAAAATAGAATGTTCACTGATTTCTCCACCTTTCTGCCTGTCAAGCCAGTCCGCGAGTGGATCTTTAGATTCTTTCAGTAGAGCCTGCACAATAAAAAAAAATAAGCCATTTAGTTTTTTCAATATTTTAATACATTCAACAGAAAAACAATATCAAGCAAAAATAAAATTATTCACCTCTCTAGCTTGTTTAATCTGTTCATCGTTATTTGATTTCACAGCTGTTTCAAGTTGATCAATTGAACTCCTAACTTTTTCCAACATTTTCTCATACATATTTTTCTTGTCCGGATCATTAGTGCTTTTAACAGTCTCTTCAAAAGTTTTCATCACCAGCTTGGCGTCGCTAAGTACTTGCTCAACTCCATGACTCTCATTTACATACGTCTCGTAAAGATGATTTTGTCGAGCCCGCTTTATAATCTTATCGTCGATATCCGTTATGTTCATAACATAAAGAACCTCGTAGTTGAAATAATCCGATAACACTCTTCGCAGAATATCGAAGGTAATGTAAGTCCTGGAATAACAAGCTGCCTTTTTAATAGTTCCAACGAGCGCAGAAACCCTCTGACTACGAGGAATATAAACACAAGCCGCGTAACATAAAGCCCTTTGTTCCAGAATCCCTGCGGAGTGCGGGGACTCTATTACCGAAAAAACAAAAGCTACAGGAGAACAAAACAATCGTGGCAATAATAACAGCAAGCGAAAGCCACGAATTTACGACGTTTACCACGTCGCCCCGGTTATAAATGATGTATTATTGTCGTAAATGAACAAATCCAGCCGTGTAAACAATCCCGCGTTCGCCGGTTAACCTGCGCGGCGACATAACAACGCGCAGCACGAGCTGACGCAAGAGTTGAGGTTAACACGTCAGAAGAAACCGGTCGCAGAGTGAAAAAAAAGCCCGAGCAAAGGATTTCGGAGAGTCACCTGGCATGGCCCATGTGGGAGGCATCGTAGACCGTGGGCCCGCAGCTGTACCAGAGCACCCGGTCCTTGTACTGCGGCACGAATTCCTCCTTCTGCCGAGTGAGGCTGTTGTAGAGCTTCAAAGCTGGCCGGCTCTTGTGCTCGGGTGGGCTCCAGGACGGCTGGACGCGCTTCGCCATCTCCGCCTGATTATCGACCTGTCGCGAAAAGTCGGTCCACGTAGGGATGAGACGACAGGTTGCCGGGAAAGCAGGTTCTTCTTATTTGCCACTGCGAGGCTTATCTTACCTCTCGCGATTAAAACTGGACCAGCCAACGTGTCGGGAAGTTGGCAGCTTGCTACGTCGCTCGAGGCCAATCGGGGAATTTGCGTGTTGAATTTGAAGAATCAAGCATCCGGCAAGCTGGACGCTTTTCCTCGTCGCGATGCAGATGTGTTACACGCACGTGAACGGCGATGACGGCGGAATGAGCTCGAGGCTAGCAAGTTGTGCGAGAGAGAGAGAGAGGAGACTCGCCGCCGCGTTGCGTGGCGGCCAAGTGGAAGGGGACCTTTTTTGGTGAGGTTCTTTGGAGAGAGCGCATTGGCCCGTTGTGGAAAATGCGGCATCGTTTGAATTTGAACGGGAAGAATGTGTGTACACTGTACGTGCAATTGATAAGTTGATATAGATTCAAGTTTACTGTTTTATAGTTTCATTGATTAAATGACATTAAGATAACGTCCAATGTTTATAAGACTCAAATACTGTGTATCAGTAAATTTTTGTAAAAATAATTGGCAGGAATGAAATAAGTAAGGCAGTGTTAAATTTTATAATAATTACTTTAATTATGGTATATAAATTTTATTTGTATATTTATATTGTGACAATTTGTTTTATTTTATAAAAATGGAATTTTTTATTAATCTCTTTACATTAAACGAAAAACTTGTAGTCAATTTTAGATTTAGCAACATTAATTTTATTAGTATATGTATATATTCAAGTTAATTAAAAAATGAATACTTAAAAAATTAATCGTAATTAGTAAGAAAATAAAAATATTTGTGAATTTATTTCTTTCTCTTTTGATGATATAAGCATTAATGTATGTCATTCTAACAAAAATTTAGTTTTCACTATTTTCTCAAACTCATTCATTCAATATGCTTTTGATTGTATTCACAATATATTCGTCTGACTTTGATTTCACTGAAAAATGTGTTTCAACAGTATTTGCGCATAATCCATGTTTTTATCTCTTTTTCTCATTTGATACAAATAAAATATAAAAAGCTTGTTCCTCGAGATATCTTAACAAAATTATCAGAAAGTAAAAAAGCCTAATTAAACTGGTTGAATGCTTTGTT
Organism: Anagyrus pseudococci; assembly: GCA_030522585.1. Taxonomy (NCBI): domain Eukaryota; kingdom Metazoa; phylum Arthropoda; class Insecta; order Hymenoptera; family Encyrtidae; genus Anagyrus; species Anagyrus pseudococci. The sequence goes on from JAPYYQ010001828.1 coordinate 24,017, forward strand.
CGAGCCAAGTTGAAATTAATTTACAATTTACACAGTATAAATGCTGATGTTAACAACGTTAATTAGTTTCACAAAACACTTAATACATTGACGAATAAGTAGAAAAAAAACGCAAATCAAAAAATAAAATACAAAATTATACATATGAATTCACATTTTATGAACGGAAATCAAGTCTGAGAAAATTAAGCACGTAACCACAGATAGTAAAAAAAAGTACGTTCTTAGAATCGTATGAATATTTTACATATGATATCGATGACGCTATTAACATAGTCGTAAAAATAACAAAATATATTTGAGATTACAGTTTCTTCTTGCTTTTTACAAATATTTGTCACCTTACTTGTTCTCACTTTCAACATCGCGAGAGACGCACCAAACTCGCAAGCTCTTCGTCTTTTCATCTCAGATCAAAATAATATATTAATCATTAGCGTTACTGGATAATATGTTTGTGTATGTACAAGGGGGGTATATCGATCAATTCACAACAAAATTATCAAGGTTACAGGGTGTCTAATTGTCAACTTGTGCCTTTCAAGTCGCCATGAAAAACGTGTCTATCTACCGTTGACTTTCAACGACTGATCTACGCCATAGTTTCAGGTTACTCTTATTAATCCTAAATACGCATCTTACACTTATAAAATTACTAGAGAGATATTGACGTCCTTGGAAACGTAAAATTTTCCCAACGACGGGTGAGCATGGGATTAAAAAAAAAAACAGGGTCGTGAGAGTCGTGTAAAAATAAATTAGTTATCGTCGAATTGTTCGCAGCGCCGGCGCGGCTTTCCCAAAGCTTGCGCGCGAGCGCAGGCATAGGCACGAGCGTTGCGGTTGAAGGAAAAGGCAAGGTACACAGAGGCGGCCCTCCCGAGTCAGCAGGGAGCCCGGGCCGTCTGTATCGCGTGCTGCAGCGCCTCGCCGATATTTTCGTAAACAGGTACACCTTCGCGCGTCGCCATATCTGACAAGTATATTCTACCCCTATTGTAGTCTTTGATTGCTTGTTCCGTCAACTGTAACAAACAAATATGATGTATAATTACGGTTAAATGCTTATATCGTTTGGGCGCACGGGTCGCTTTTATTTGCTCACCTGTTCGCCAGACACGGTGGAGCCCTCGGGAAGAGCTTGAACACAGAGGACGAGTTTAGCGCGCAGTCCGATGAGATGGGCGGCCAGTGTCATGATGGCCATGCCGCGCGTGTGCTGCGGCACCACCAGCAGTATCAGACGGGAATTCTTCATGCGCTGCAACTCCAGAGGTAATACTCGAGCAACATACTCGTTTGTACTTGGGCGATAATGCGTCAAGCCCATTGACCTAAAACAATCGAGAATAGCCGCGTGAAACGAGCGAATTAGCACGTACGCGAAATTCAAATAAAACCACTCACTCGACTAGAGGCACTGCCGATGTTTCCAGCCAAACCGAATCCTTACCCACAACACCGATGTAGAGGTCTCGCTTTTCCGAATCCGCTATTATATTATTGGTCCAGTCTGTAATGAGTAAAGGACATTTAGCAACGACATCAATGGGTTATAGTCTACTCTTACATTATACATATACAACATCTCGAACTTTTCTGCGCGTGCTTCGTGAATAAAATAAAAAATAACAGCTTTATTAATTGAGCATTAATAAATAGAATGTAACGAATTATTTGGATATATCCCATATCTATTGTGCGCCGGATTACATGAAGCGACTGGATTTTTAGTTAATATATTTATAAGCACGATTAAGTTATGAAAGAAATGAGCAAATAAAGAAAAGAATATAAGACAAATAGGAAAATAATAATGTACACTTGATTACACTGACACTTTCATGATAATTGTGTTCATTTGTTGTTTTAGTTGTGTTTGAATTTTGATTTTAAAAATACCTAGAAAACGATTAAAAGGATGTACGAAAGCTCGGCGCAGAAACTTTGAGGCCTTCCTACATAATATACGCCAAACTGAAGGTATCTCACTTTCGTGGTTGACTCCGTTACTCTTAAAGCGCCACGACCACTCGCTCGCTATTACGCAGAACTGTTCGAAGTTTATGCGCTGCTCCCTCGTCTCGCCATTGTTCGACGGCTTTTCCACCACAGACTTGTCGTGAATATCTGCACAAAAACAAATCAACCAATAGTTTATAATAGTTTTTAAATGACAATCAAAAGATCAATCTAACAATAGGGCTATCCCTTTCCTTCGGCGAAATTTCGGTCGTAAAATTATTACAATTTCAAATCGACTAGCAAACAAACTATTTTAAATAATTCATTACAACAAAAAAATTCGCATTAATTTTAATGCAACATTTAAAATTGAAATGAGCTTTTGTAATGCTAATGCGACGCCCGGCGTTCAATACACCCGACTACGTTGTATGTATTTAAATCGCCCTATCAGCGTTACCCGATAAAGCCAACGCGAAAAGTCAAAGCCAAACAAAACTTGAAGTAAAAGAAGAAAAAAACGAATAACAAGAGCAGCGACATACCAGCTTTATTTACAACGTTGCGCAGGTCAGAAACCGACAAGTTGCACTTCCCGTTGGCCTGGAGCAGCATCAGCGCCTGTTTTGCAAAATAAAATACGTCTTTATTAATTCGCCCGATGGTCCGGCGAAAGATCGCCGATGCGATATATAATGGCTTCTACCCACCTCGGCGAGGCTGATCGTACCGGTGTCATTGGTGTCCAGGGCCTTGAACGCCTCCCTCAGCTTTCTGAAATGAAAAATAACTGGTCAGTCTCCGGCTCGTATCTTCTCATCCTTAAAGGCTTTGCTCGAAGAATAAAAAAACAAAAAACAAAGCTCTTACGTGACGTCAGTGCCGTGTTGACCAAACGAGATCTTTGCTGGCCTGATTCCGTCCTCGGTCTGCAGCTCCTGGACGTTGCAGGCATCGCGGAGGATCTAGACGATTTTAACGATTTCTCTTTTTTAATAAAAATCTCGGGTGGGGTTAATTTATCCTACAATCGATTGTTCCGAAAGGTAATAATTCCGAATTTTATAAATACGAAAAATAAATATGCGAAAGGTTATTTTT
>JAPYYQ010001829.1:4013-31088 GCA_030522585.1 Anagyrus pseudococci
CCTCGCCCCCTTACCCGTCTCCGCGGCATCACTTTTCCGGATCCCCCCCCCCCCATGCACCCGAAAGCGCTTCGAGTTTCGTTTTGTCGAAACGGCTCGGCTTGCCTTAATTACCGAGTTTCGTTTTCGCCCTCGTATAATTTCCAGCTCGCGGCAACAGCTTTTTTATATCGCGGTAAGCGCTCGAGAGAGAGAGAATTTAGCCGATTCTCTTGGCTCTTTTTAAAACCGACCGCGTTAAAAGAGCCCTCGTTTTTTTTTGTTCGCCTTCCTTTCGATTAACTAATTACCAGCGAGAGTCTTTTCAAGCGGGTTATATACTTTTAACGAAAAATAACACGGCTTTGCGAATCTCATTGAATTCAATATAAGCTGGAGTGTGCCGCAGTCATTTGAATGGCGCGCGTATTCGTTTTTCTCCTCCTCCTCTTGAGTACCCTCTCCGCGACGAAATTCCGTACTGGATAGACGCGTGACTCGCATATCGCGAGTGCCAAGCGATAAGAGACGTTGTTACACCCGCGAATTCTTATGCCCATTGTTACAGCGGAGTAACCGGAGGATCTCGCTGTTACTGCTCGAAGCTAAAAGCGTCAGTCTCGCGCGCCTCTTTCAATGAGCAAACGTCGAGTGGCATACGATCATGAGTCAGAGACAGGTCGCGTCGAAAAAATTCGCTCCCTTGCCCCGCCAGCATTTCTCTCTCAATGTCTCTCGCTATGAGCACTCGCGGCTCTTTTGACTAGATCGTTCTGCCTTTCCGGCCGTTGCAATATTTTGCAAGCTCGCTTGTGCGTTAACGAAATACAGGAGTAGGCGGAGTTCGTTACGTTTTTTCTTCGCCTCGCGCTTTAAAGACTAATGGTAATTGGAATTTGTCAGGTGGGTTATCGATGACTCGCTGCTCTTAATTACGGCGTTTACATCGAGCCAATTAATATCGTATAACCGAGTCTCGAGACTATGTGCCATGAAAGTTGCAATCGGCGTTCATATATATATATATATATAGCTGCCGACGCGAACACAGGCGAGAGAGCTCGGTAGCAAATTATGTCGTTGGAATAAATCGTTATATTAATAAGGACTAGATCCAGTTGGACATTAAGCGCACGAACTTTACGATTTATCAATATGACTGGCCGTACTGTGTGTACGTAGAGTTGGCAAATGTTTCAACGCGCCGAGAGCAGGAGAGAGAGATCTTGTAAACACGATTAGCCACCAACGATTCGCTTAATGCCGCTCGTTCATATCGCCAAGCTTATATTGCGATATTTGAATATAACGAAACCGCCCCCATTAGCGCAATTTTCTCATTTGTCCCGTGTTATTTTTCTTTTTTGCCCCTCGCCAGTTAAATAAGCAAAAAAAAACAAAGTATAATGGAAAAAGAATTAATGGAGCTTTAAACGCAGGCGCATAGGTGCAGTCTCGGAGCATAATATTGTTCTGATCCCCATCTGCACAGGCGATTAGTCATAAAAGCTGCGTCTTTTGTTTTCCTCGTTATAAGGGCGTCTCTGGCCGTACTTTCGAGAGCCTCGCACGCGCCCGTGTTTCTTTCTCTTTCAGTCGCGCGCGCGCGCCCACACACACGCAACTTCGCTCTCCACTTGTCACTGCCAGCCGCAGAATCTCTCTTTCTCTCTCCCTCTCGGCTTTCTTCCGGCCGCTCGCGTTGCGTAATCCCCGACAACTTTGTTCTCTCTCTCTCTCTGTTGGATTTGCCCTCGTTGTTATTTATCGCCGACAGTCTTAAAAAATCCGGTGGTGTGTAGCTTTTGAAATTGTTTAACAGATGTCTTGGACTCTTTCCCTCGCTGCTTTGCGGCTGACGAAATGCGGGCTGTATATACGCAAGTGCGGATATCGGTATACCAAATATACACCGGATGTATTTATTGGTAAACCATATAGGCTTTCCATTTAGATTAATGGGTTTTTCTTTTTTTTTTTAATTTTCTTGGGTATTCGCTTCAAGGGGAAATCGGGTTGGGAGATGGTTTTTCGAAAGTCGCTTTATTTGGATATTGATGGGAATCGGAGGGGGATGATTTGTGTAGTCGGAGAATTTCGTTGAAAATTCGTTAACGAGATCTCTCGATTCGTCGGCAAACTTTGTTACGAAGGAGAGAGAGAGAGAGAGAGAGAGAGAGAGAGAGAGAGAGAGAGAGAGAGAGTAACGGCGTCTTTTGTATAAATAAAAAAACTCGCTGCTCGACGACGCTAATTTAACTTGGCTGTTAAACTTCTGGCCGACGTTAAAATCCGGCTGGCGGTGATTTGCATTTAATAATGAGAAAGCAAAGTGACACACTGCCTCCCATTATTTTTCCAGACCTCATTCTTATTTTAGCCATTGAATATACAACTCGAAATTGTATGTAAATAGTCGTTAAAAATTCCGCAGAGTCTCGTCAAATATTAGTTCTCCTCCAAATCCAGCGTCGCATCTGTACCGTTTATAATTTATATCAAGAATCAATATGTGCCTTTCCAACGAAACAGATAAAGTACTATATTAAAAAAAAAAGAAAAAAAAATGACAGACCGACGGAAAGCATTGCATTCGCTTGGCAAAGCTTCCGGCATCAATTTTTCTTCAATCATGCGTCGTCTAGACAGTTCGACCAATTCTCCCTCTCGCCACCCCGAGCGCCTAATTAATCCGTAAATAATGGAGAAAAGTCCCTGGAAGGCTTATTATCGGTCAGCGAGGCCTTAGAGCCGCAAAAGCCTGGAAAATTTAGCGCCACGGATTCCTTAGACCCCGATTGATCTGTCAGTTAAGCTAGCTCCATTAAACGTCCTCGCGACACGCGACAGCCCGCGCGCTTATCCGACTGCTGTGGCAATTCCTCGAGATAAATCGAGAAAAATAAAACGAACAGACTGGCTGAGAACCCGGCGCTCTCCTTCCACGTGTGCTGCTCCGGTCCTTTATATGACTGGCGTCTTTTACGGGGAGCCTCTTCACCGCGTCATTCGTATTATCGCGGATGCAACTTTCTTTTCTGCGCCAGGGGGTTAATTAATGATCCGAGAGGGATGTTGGGAGAAAATTTACTTCGATTGTTGGCAACAGGGGAATTTATGCTTGGAAATTTGAAAGAAAAACGGGGAGAAATTTTGTGCTGTAAACGAGGAATTAAAAAAAATTCAGGAAATGTATTTGCGTTGAAAATTTTGATTAAGTGAAAGCGTGGAAAAAGGTCGATTTAAATTTTCAACGTTTTGAAACTTGAGTTTTCTTCGAATTCGTCTTTTTTTTTTCACCCCAATTGCAGGGAGAGGAGGGCGAGGATTTTTGAAATTCGCGTTAAAAACATTTTTTTTTTAATTAAACCCTTTTCGTTGAGTGAAAAGCGAGCGAAAAAAAGTTGTCGATTCCGCACCCATACTCTTCAATTCCCTTCGCTCGTATTAATCCGTTATTAAAATTATTTCATTACCCAAAAAAAGCTCGAATTATATTCTTTCCCATAAAAAAAAATCGCAACTCCCTGGCAAACAACGTCCCTTTTGCGATTTGCCTCTCGAGTAAAGCAAACGAAGCACGCGGTGGCTTTTTAATTTCCACGTCGGATCTTAGGTCCGAGCCCTTTTTTTTTCATCAGCATCATCATCTCTCGAGAAAGAGAGTGAGAGAGAGAGAAAGCGAGTAGTAGATCCAAGCCAGACTCCCTTTTTCTTCTTCGCGTCTTTACAGCTCCGCGGCTTTTTTCCTCGTTTATAAGCGCGTATATAGGAACGTAGTAGCCAAGCTGCGGGGGCTCTCCTCTAGCTTTGCCGCGTCAATGAGCCGACTTCTTGCCCTCGTTTCTTTTTTGCCTATGGCTAGACACTTCTCACTTTGTCCGCCCCCCCTCCTTCTCTTCTCTTTTAATACTCAACGATGCACCGTCGTCGGCTGGGTTTTTCCCTCCTTCTTTTTTTTTCTTTATCTTCATCCTGAAACGTATATTCGGTAAAGTGTAACGAGATTCGTATATATAACTCGGGTCGAAAGCGCATCGTGGGATGGATTAGCGGATCGGGTTTTATTCATGACCAGCTCTTTTTTAAAGACTTGATAATCCGAGCTGTTGCTATAGTCTATACCGATGCCTTTGCCTTTCATATACAGAAAATAATCCCTATATCTCCCGGTTTTCTCTTTTCACCCTGGCTCAAAGTGTTTTTACCTCGCGTAACTTCGACTTGGAATTCTCTTTTTTTTTTCTTTACTTGTATGTTTCATTTGGAAAAGCTAAAAATACCATCTGTCTCTTTTTTTTTATTAATTTAGCGACGTAGCTCGTAATGCTCGCGGAATTTTCCGGCAAAGGGGCACGTGACAAAAATACAAGCGCGTACAACTAATAATAGAAAAACAACAAGAGGGAGTTACATAGGTCTTCGCGCAACAAGGCAAACATATCTCGCTGGATACTCTGCCTTAATCCTATACCTGCCCCCTTTTTTCTCCCCCTAACAACCAAACAAACAATCCCATCGACAAATCCATCGAGAGCGGATAGTTATCATTCGAAAATCACGTAAAGCCAAGAGTCGAGGGATAAACAAAAGAGGAAAAGTATATAAAGCCGGGTCGATGCGTTCGATCGCCGAGAATACGATAAAGAAAAGGGAAAAACGCTAAGCCACGCGACACTCAAGAGAGAGAGAACACGCTTGCAGAGAGCCGGTGCTTAAAGGCTAGACGCTAACGAATCACGCGACAGCCTGCTAACACCGCTCGAATTAATTCCCCCCTTCTCGCTTGTATAGGCGCGAGAGAAAAAGCTCCTCCCCTCCTTCTTGCGCTCGGCTGCACTAAATATAGCGATCTCGTGCGCTGCTGCGCTCACTCATGCGCCCGACCAAAGTAACTTGTTGCTATTAGCTACTCATTCTCCTCCCCTTCTAACGCTTGGTATACGGTGGCTTTTTTCGGAGCGCGCGCGCTGCTTTTGTATAGAAGCGCTCGAATTATGTAGTGTCGATGTACCGGCCAGTATTCCTGCTGACGCGCGCTCTTATGGTGTGTGTACGCACTTGTTTTCTCGTATTGGAATCGGAAGACCGAGCTTTTTCTGTGCTTCTTCTTTTTTGCTTTTCCAAACAACTCGAGCGTAAGATCTTTTCTTTTCTTTATTTAAAAAAAAAAGAATTATTCTTTCTTTTTTTCACACGATTAAGGCACTGTCATTCTCACATGGTCATATACATATACATGCCATCGTTTCCTCTTCCAATTCCAATAAACATTCGTTCCTTCCGCTCTCTCCGCCCACGCTAACGTTTACAGCTCCTCAGAGCTTTTCCATCATTCGCATATATAAACGACGCCCCCTCTCTCACGAAAATATCCAAGAATCAAAAGCGAGACTGGATTTACTCTTTTTTTCGGAGAGGAAAAGCGGGGGAGTTGATGCAGCTATAACCCGAGATTTGTCTGATGAATCGAAACTCGATATATATACATGCAGACTATGACTTATGGATGGATTAGACGCGTCTTTGGCTCTTCGGATTTTTCATCCGCATTTCTGGAAGGCCGGCCTTTAAAGCCTGCGCGCAATTGAATGCGCCGATGGGCTTGCTCTTTGTGCGCGACGGTTAATTGCTCGGCCCTTTAGTCTGGCTTCCGCAGTTGACGGATAGAACGATAGAGAGGAAGCGAGAGAAAAGACAGGGCTTGGAAAATGGATTAGGCACGCCCTTAAATCGGCTCGTTTATTCGGATTCTACCCGAGCCCCCAGCCTCTCTGTGTGTCTTTTTAAAGAATCCGGGAATATTTTAAGGACCGCTAGGTATACGCGCGTTGCGAATAAGAGATGATCCGGAAACGAGAGAGTCGAGCATTCGCATACAGGATAATCCTTTGCGCGTGGCAGGAGCATTGCCTCCTCGTCGCGTCTCTTTCACCGAAATAAGTCAATATACAAGATCGAGAATCTGCCGATAAGCGCTATACGTAGGCCCCCATCGGACATTCGAGGCACATAAACATCAAGCTATGAGGATACGACTCGAGAGGAAATAACCGAGCGTCTAATCAGCTATCGACCCTCCCTCCCGTTGTCGCCGTGGACACGTATGCCGGCGTGTCAAGTGCGCGGTAAGCGAGTCCAGCGTTCGTTTATTTGCCATCTCCGCGCGCCTCGACTTCCGATTGGCGCGCACTGGATTTTCCACTTACCGGTTTAACGATCCGCCGGGATTTATGAAGTCCAAGGTCTTACTTCTCTATCCCGAGGATCGGTTCATTTTGAAGATCAAGAGGTAAGGATGGAGCGGGAGAGGGAGGGATGGCCTTATAAGGGAGGAATTGAAACGTCACGGAGACGAGCGCGGCTTAGATAGGGGGCAAGGATTTCCGAGGAATTGAACGGTTCTTTCCTTTCTTCGCTTGTTATATATGTATGCCGGCAAGGAGAGGGATTGTTGCCGGATTCGTGTATTTACGTAATTTGATTTATTCCTACCTCGGCCTCTTTCCTCTCTACTCTGTTTTTGTGATCTTTTTTATTATTTTTTTTTTTTTTCATTTGAATAATCTACCAGATGCAGGCAATTTTAGATTTACGAGAAAACTATAGCTGGCCCCAGCACTGCTCGACCTACATATTAGCCCTGTCTTTTTTTTATTCTCTCCCTTTTCTATCTTCGTTTATTCATCAACGATTATAACTTATTTATCACATTTAAGAAGTGGAAAGACAGTCGAGTGCTGCCTCGTTTTTTTTTCCTCCCCCATCTCTTTTTCTTTTCTTTCATTAGTTAGGAGAGTTAAGAACCTGGAAATTAGTCCTCGAGAGCTTTTTTTCTCTTCATCGAAACGAAATTTATAAGTTGGACGGATGAAAAGAGGAAAAACTGAGCGAGAGATGCTTATTTCTATTTCAGTAAGGGACTGTACTCTCGAGTTAAGGATAAAAATATAAATAGTTTTTATAACTCAATAATAGACGAGCTTACCGCTCGAAAATCTGTGTCGGCTAGAAAGCTCGAGAGCTCGTAAATTAAAAGACCTATCCCATTCTAGAATTAACATCTTCGAAACGAGAACAAAAAAGGGGGAGATTCATGGCAATACACGTAACGAGAGTAATCGATGTTTAAAAATCGCGAAAAATCGTTGGCTCGCAAACGGTCAGGACGTGCGTTGAATAACGATTACTCCAGAAACGAAAATCTCACGGACTGATATGCGAATAAAAAAAGAGTAGAGGGGAAAGGAGAACACCATTCCGTGATGCTGGCGTTAAGAAAAAACTAAGGAGGGATACAGAAGAGTCGCAGACGGTGGGCAGATACGACGCGATAAGACGAACGTCAAGCTACCACTCGAGCGTCTACTTTTTACGCGTCCTTGGTAAAGCTCTCTTTTTTTTTGTTTTCTCGCTCTCGGGAAGATCGGCAGGGGGGCTACGCTGCGTGGGGTTGTTCTTTTTTTCAAACAATAAAAAAATAAAATGAGCGGTCTCAATGACGAAATGTAACGCGTGTACAATGTTAATCTGCAATTGATACGTTTCGGATAGGCTGCGTATATTTACCTGCCACAATTCACGTGGAAAATCGAATGGATTCTTTTCTTTTTTTCGGAAATTTCCTTTTGTTGGCGCGGGTAGGCGCGGGTACAGAGATGATATCGCTGCTATGAAATACGCGGAGATTCGAAAATAAATTTTTCCTTTTCTATACCGGCATACTCCCCCTCTCTCCCTCGGGCTCGCGATTTCGATATTGATTACGTGTGCGCGCCGGCGGGGAAATCGGAATTCTTTTATCTGCGGACCCATTAGCCGTGGCGGAAAAGCCACCGGCTATATGGCCTATCGATGGAAAAGTTTCGATTTTCGATTTGCACTCCCGCGCGCGTCTGTATGTATATTCACTCGGCGCATCTGCGCCGAATATCACACAATTTTCCTTCGCTCTCTCTCTGTTATTTCTCGGTTATAACGTTACAGGCGCAGCAACATCGATATAGCCACGCGCAGCAATATATCCATTGTTCAGGAACGCGATGGCAATTATTCTTAGCCGTATCCCAATCAAGAACAACGGCGATTTGTTCGCCGCAGCTAATCGCACGGGCGAGTATTTTTCATCGGCCGAACACTGCGCGTACAAGCATTAAATCCCGAGCGTCGCATTAACGACGTCATTGCCAAGCAAATAATCCAGCCGTTAACGTCAGGCTCAATCGTCTTTCCGTAAATTAACGGGATCGTCCAACAAAGCCCGCGATCGGCCAACTACTGTCCCCCGCATTCAAATGCGAAAGGCGCGCGTGCGCGCGGCAAACGATCCTCCTCCCCTTCCAAAACAATAAAAATCATCAGAGTATCGGGCGACGATTCGTTCGGCGCAGTTATCACGCGCGCAGGTGACCTGGCTAAATCCTACTGCGAATCTCCGTCGTCTCCCCCTGTAAAGCCGCGAAATTTGATTGGCGGTCTAGTCGCGACTGCCTCCATCCTCCCTCTCTCTCTCTCTCTCAACTCCTGGTGATTAATAATGGTCGGTTAGGGGTCGAGGTCGTTGGTGCAGCGGGTGTACATCGCGATGCGCGCGAACCATTGCGGGCAAAAACTGTCAACCCGCCGAGCGATCTCTGCGGTTTTGTCGCTGATGGCTGGATGGGGGAGAGAGAGAGGGGCTGAAACGATGTGTGACTGCTGGCGAGAGATTGAGTGAAGGCGATAATTAAAGGATGCCGAGGGGGAAAAAGGTGCGAGGGTGTGCTTACGAGATTTCGTTGGTTGTTTGGTCAGGGAGAGACAGGAGGGGCGAGTGTGCAGGCGTGCGGTAAAGGGGATAATGAAATGAAGAGATCCGAGGGAATATTGGAGTGTGATATTTGGTATGAGGGGAGTAAAGTTGATTTCAATTTAGCTGATTGGATATCGAACGTTAATAAACGCTATTAAAAAGCACCGAGCCCCGGGCAAAGTAATTGTACAGTTTTTCATTTGAAAATGTTCACTTTTATTTTTTGTCCGCGTTCCGCTTGTACTGCAGCCCAAGTAAACCAGGTACGAGTCGATTTTTCAATAAACACGAGAAAAAAAGAGAGGGGAGTTGAATTAAATCGGAAAATTGATAAAGCTCTTGCTACGGGAGGGGACGACCCGAGTAACTCATCCTCTTTACATTGAATATTTGCAGGCCGACAGTTTTATCAATCCTTCAAAAATAACAAAAAAAAAGTCGAAGCTCGAATTGTATGCGAAAAAGCGTCCGATGATACTTTTGCCCGGGCCACATCTGACTCGCATATCGATTCGTCGTCATTATTTACAAACCAACGCACATTATTATTCGAGCCCTAGTAACCTTCGTTGCGAGGGTAAGAGAGCAGGCATCGAAACTCGAGAGCCTTTCGATTTACGTCTCCCCCGTCATTTTCTCTTCCAACAGTTTCTCTCGAGCCATCGCACTGTTCTCTCTCGCGTTTCTCTTCTATTTCCTCAACATTACGATAATGAAAAGGAGAGTCCCTTTTATTTTTCTCTTATTTCACCGACTAACAGCTTCGGTTGCTCTACGCTCGATCCCCTCGACTTTACATCAAGATTTAATTTTGCGAAATTTTTGAAAAAATTCCGCAAAATTAAGAAATGAAAAAATATGCAAAAACGCATATTTTTTCATATTCACTAATCAAACTTTCCAAGCCATAAGCCACAGAGAGACGGAGAAGACAAGGGGAGCAGCACTAACGAGAGTGATTTTTTTCAATTAGCACGGACAGAAGTCGGTCTAGCCGATGTACACCGTTAGCTCTCCCTCCCTCTCTCTTTCGAAGCCGCGGCCACATTAGAGTCGCCATAATTCCATCTCCGTTTTCTTCGTCGTATCGCTTTACCAGAAGGACGCAGGCCCTTCCTCTCGCTGCAATTACATCCACGAGCGACCCGCAGCTTTCAGCTGTAATCCTACACCCCACGAGGCTTCTCCACATCGATGTACTCTTTCTCTTTCGGCGCGCGCTTATCTTACATCTCGCGCCTATTCTTCATTGCGAGCTCTGCTCGTTTTTCTATATTCCAAAGTTTATACATCCGGCGCAGTCTATTTCCGGGCTCGCGTCAAAACGTGTCCCTGGATTAACGGGAAATGAGACTCTTTTTTGGAGCTGGAGGTGTTTCAGGGAGATTTAAAGATCGAGTGATTAATGGTGGCTTAATCCAGAAGAGCATATACCCGAGGATATGTATCTGTGGTACGAGGGCTCTTTGTGCGAAAATAATCAAGCGAGGATCGCGAGCTTATGAATGTGAATTGTGTGTGTGTGTGTGTGTGTGTGTGTCTATTCCCTTTTTAGGGTTTTTTTTTTTAATATGAGGTTGGAACGGAGAAGTGCACTGGTTGGCATATAATATGAATAAGTGAGCGCGGGCCAGAGGAATAATGGACTGTATCTCGGCGAGATAATTGACGTTATCGAGATGGACTACTTTAGAATCGCAATACGGTATGCGAATATTATTTTATTTTATCTCTTTTCTGTTTTTTTTTCTTTTTTGGACCACCCAATTAACGTTGTTCATTAGCGTTCGACGCTTAATAATAAATCCTCTTATGGTTTCATTAATTTTAATGATTTTGGCTGTATTATTCAAAATAACTCTATACATCGACGACTTTGTAAATTCCAATTTAATTTAATCCCTCGTAGTAAACGGCGTTAATACAGCTCCATTATTTTACACGTGCGAGTAGCGAGCTACGTTTCGTATAAAAAAAATGTAATCGATTAGAATATCTTGGGCGACTAGAGCGTTAGACAGGAAAGCCAGGAGCCGAGGGATAAAGGAATAGGTGTCGAGAAAAACGTGACAAACGGCTTTATCTTCGAGCGGAATTAACGTTGGGATCTACGAAATGTCAGGAGCACTTCTGCCACCGGAGAGAGGCTAGAAGGGGCTTCTATACACTCGAGGCGTTAAGTGAAACTTGTTTCAAGTTTTGACAGGCAATGATATAGCCCTCTCTCTCTCTCTCTCTCGCTCGCGGAGAAGTAAATGGAAGTTTCATCGTGGCTCGGCTGGTAATCGACAAAACACTTTGGACCTCTTAAAAGTCTTGTATTCTTTGCTTACTTAACTCCGACTGGGACTACGCCGAAAGTTTCGAGGCTTACTAGTGCGCGAAATGTTAAACTTTTTGGATGATCTGTGGATTACATTTAGGGGAGGATATGATGAAACTATAGCGATAAAAGTATGCATCGCGAGCTAATGAATTTTCATAAAAATTATATTCAGGTGGATATGTTTAACGTTACATTAAAAAATAACTACGTAAAGAATTCAATGTAAATTAGCTGTGCATTTTTCGTGGATAATGTTATACGTTTAACATATAAATTAATTAATATACGAATATTTATTAATTTGGTTCGTCTATGCAAATAATTTCGTCGTAAAATGCTGCTGCTATATGTGTGTGTGTGAGTATTTGCAAAACCGCAAGAGTTTTCGAGATTAATTATAAAATATAATATATTCGGGGTAAGCCAGAAAATCGTATTACAGTAATGAATGCAATTTCGGTTTCATGACTCTAATTAAATTTGAAGCGAAATAAAACAGCAAATTTTTGTTATCTTTCTCCCGCAGGAAAGTTTGCAAAATAATGCAATCGTACAGTTTTTTTCAAAAAATCTCGGTGAAGGTACTCGTCATTTTTCATTGAAAATATTCTTTTGAATACGTATAGCCGCAACGCTGTATAAAAGATGTAACATCGCTATAGCCGAGATTAACCGATAGTAAAGCTCTCAAAATAAACTTTTGAAACCAAACAAAATTGTTTTCTTGCCTGGTTACTCTCTTTCTCTCTCTCTCTCTCTTGGGGGGAGTAATGCTGCATTACTCGGGCGACTTGGCCTTTATTGAATTTGTTGGAAAGTGCATTATCAAGTGCGGGAAAGGCGCGCGGAGTGCAAGAAAGTAACGGGGGGCGCTATGGTGCTTATATATCTTTCGACACGAGGGGAAAATCAAGTTCGGAAGCTCGTTAAATTAATCCAAAAGGCTAGCTGGATCCATCGGGCTATGGGGGAAACTGGAGCTGATCGAAGATTAGTGGCTCTTTGCTCTCGGCCCACCGTTGATTTATGGGGGGCATTCGGATGTGCGCGTATAATTATTTGAAAACTCATTTATCAGAGATTTTTTTATCCATGCACGTGTGCTCGTACGTTAGAGATATCAAATTTGGCTTCGGTGATATTCGAGCTTTAACTCCAATTGTATTAAAAACACACTGGTTTTATACTTTTATTAAAATATACAGCCTCTTTTAGCGCTTACGAATAATACGCGTATAAAACATACAGCTCGCGCGCATTTATGCTCGCGTACATGCCCATAAACACACGGATATGCGAAGGTTCTTCCATTGTCCCATAAAAATTGATATAAAACACTCGAATAAGTATCCATAAAAGTCAATTCAAGTGGCATCGAACAGCGACTCTGTTTAAAAGCTTTTTTTTAAAAAAAAAAAAAGAGACGTCATTAAAACTCGGAAGCCAGACTTATGTATATATACCTATACGAAAAAGTTGTTATCTAAAACCAAGCGTGAATAAACCTCGAAATTTATGGACTGTGTCTCGAGCTTTTCTCGTGCTTTAATCTTTTGCGTGAAATTAAACAGAAGCCGACAAAAACGGGAGCCGTGAGAAGCGAGAGAGATATTATAGTAGTGCCCTTTTTTTTCTTTTAAAAACGTCTCAAAAATTGTCGCGTTTAACTTTACGGACATTTACCGATTCCGTAACAAGATACGTCCGTAATTGCCAAGTGCTTGTAGAGAAGAAGAATTCGATAACGGTATATTAATGTTTTTTTTCCTCTTTTTTTATTAAAAACTCAAGCTTTTGAATAATCCAGATGGTCGCAAAAAATAAAAATCAAAAAATCGGTAATATAGGCTGGCGAAAAAAAATTGCGTCTCGGTGAAAGTTCGACGAATATAAAAAGAGTCACACCGTGTCGGAATTTTTAATTTTAAATAAACATTAGCATTTAATTAGACCCGCAATGTGTAATTTAATGCATAAAGCTCGCTAAGAATACTTAATGCACCGCAATTAATCGTAATAAATATAATTATCCACTCGAGCAACGCATCGTCCTTTATTATAATCGCGTCATTAAATATATCATTTGCGAGAAAAAATAAAACCAACACACCCGTACCTCCTCGAAACAGTTAATCGAGTCTCATCAAACTCGTACAGATCGTTTCCCCAAAAATCTCCAAATCCTTCAAAGCCCTCTGCACTACAGACATAGACGCAACACAGCCAGCCGCACATCGATCTTCCCGAGCGTATTAATTCAATCGGCAATTATTCCCGGGCTACAGTTGGGGCGCGTCAGGTGCCTGGCGATCCTTAATTACCAAGGAGCTAGCTGATGCTGACACGTAAGAAGCCGCGGCTATGTGTGTGTGCGCGCGCCCGGCGTATATTATGTAATTGCAAGTGGAGGAGAGGTATAGGAAGGGCCCGTCTGCCTGGATTTGCATATTCGCATGCGATTTAGCGTGAGCGCGCGAGAGAGCAGGGCCGCGCGCCTTTTTTATTTTTTTTTTTTTTTTAAGAAAAGAAATAAAAGAAGCCGCGATCATTATCGTAATAGCGCGGCTTTCTTGTAAACATGTTTCGCGTTCATCGCTCGTTTTTGAGCTCTTTTTCTTTACTCCTCCTTGGACTTATTAAATAAATGCCGGAGCGCTGATGTTGTTGTTGTTGGGTGGTAGTCCAGATTCGACGATTATTTTTTTTTCTCTCTACCCCGGCTTTTGATGGTATTATTTGCAGGAATCGATCCTTTTTTTTCTTGCTCTCACTCGCTCCCACACCCGCCGTGCAACTATCTTCATATATAACTTCTCAACTCGGCTTATTGCCACGGGGAGGGAGCGAGGAAATTACGATGTTTTCCCTTCGTTTCATACCCTTTTCTTTTATTTTTCACCGAATCGCCCACGACGCGAAAATAGAATTTCCTTAAAACCTTTATGCTACATCGCCTTGCTCTACATCGTTCCTTAAAATATTACTCTCTCGAAATTAAGCCTGGTATACTCTCAAAAAGCTCGGCATCATCGATACCCAACAAAACAACTCTCCCGCAGTATTTCCCAAGGAATTTTCCCATCGAGATTAGCAATCCTTTCGCTACTACCGCGTCAAACGCCGAAACACGCCAGCAACTTCCAGAATCCTCGAGTACCCGCCGCTCCGAAAATTCTCATAATCTCCTCTCCCCAAAACAACGCGTATATCACGATCGATTTCCTCGAGCGTCCATTATCCGCGCAAGACCCTTAACCGTAGAAAAAAAGCTCGATTTCCATTGATGCAAAAGAAATTCCAAACGTTCCGGGAGTAGCATAGATAGAGGCTTTCACCAAGCACTGATCCTCCCTACATCCCCCTGCCTTAGCCATCCTCTTCGCGTTTCGAATCAAATTACCCCGAGTCGAGTCTGCTTACAGGCGCGCAGTACACGTCTGTGCCGAGGCACACACGACCTCGATATCGAATTAGCCTTCGCGTTAAGGACAACTGGCAGCGCAGTTAACCACCGACGCCACTGCCAGCCGGTACGCGCCTAATACCACAGTGCACACACACACATACGTACGCGGACGTCCTGTAAGGAGCCAACTCTGTGCGCATATCACTCGGATACCGAGGATGATCGCGTTGTGGCCGGGGCACGCATCTCTCTCTCGAGATGAGGCAAGAGCTCGTCCGTTAAAGCCGTCCACGTGGCGCACTGGCACGCGTGGGGTATACTCTTGGAAAAAAAAAGAGAGACGCCCATTACTCATACTACTGCCCTTCTATTTTTCATTTTTATCCTCATAAAACTATACAAAAAAAAAAAAGAACGACAAGCGTGTCTTTAAAAATTCTCGAAAATCCTGTTTAACACTCAGTCGGGCTCCCTGTCTATCCAACGTAAAAATTGACGCGAGCCAAGGTCTGCGGAGGCCGTTGTACCATAGGCAGGACTAGCGATCGAAGCAACAAAAATTAACGCCTCTGTCCGGCCTCAACGCCTACCGGACCCATTCCATATACTCAGCGCGCGCCGACGCTAGTTTTCAACTTTTGATATAACACGCGGACTTGCTGGATGAAGGATGACTTGCGTGGAGGCAGTCGCGCCAAAAAAGGCGCTCAATGCTCTTCCTTGTTCTTTCTCTCGCTTGAAAGTCGTTTTGAACTTTTATTCGACAACTTTTTGTGCTAAATACTGAGGATGTGTTCGTAATGCGCGCATGTATATGTAAGTGTGAGCGTGTGAGCTATACATGCGATTTAACGCGCGGCCCGAGAGAGAGAGAGAGACAGTGAGAAATGAGCAGGAAGTGCATTGAACGGGCCCCGGTTATAAAGTTCGCCATGAGTAATTGTAATTGCACGAGGCGTCGATTCTTTATAAAAAAAAGGACAGACCCAAGATCCCACAGTTCGCTAACAGTGCAATTATTGAATTCGATTTAACCCTATACCGCTTTTCTGAATGAAATGAAGGAACGAATCGAAGTTTTTGAAAATTACCGACAATTTTGAAAAAGTCGCTCTTTTCGAGAGACAAAAAAGGGGATAACTCAAGCTAAAGCCAATATTTTCGAGAGTTTAGAAAGAGAGAGAGAGAGGGGTGGAAGAGGGAAAAAATATCAAAAAGTTACGAAAAATCGCAACTTTCGCCTCGATTCGAATAAAAATGTGTAAGAACGAAAGTTGCGCCGTATTGAATTCAATTTCGCGCTTCCGAGCGCTCTGGAAAGATTCTTTCGCGCTTTCGGGCAAAAAGAGAGAGGGACAGATATTCCAGGCGAGTATTTACATGCGCGCAGACGCAACAATTTTTCCTCCCCTCCTTGGCTCAAACTGCCAGGACAGACGTTGTATCCCGAGAAGGTCGTGAAAGATCGCTACGGGGGAGAGGGTGAGTCGAAAGAAGAAAGAGTCGAGGAGCGAGGAAACTTTGGCTGGTACAGGAAAGTTGCTCGGAACTCGACTCGACTTGTTCAGCGTAGTTTTGTCGTTCTTTCTTTCTTTCTTTCTTTTTGCCAAAGCTAAAAACAGGCTGCGCACTTTTTTTGAGGGGGGGGGGGAGGTCGAGTGGCTAACTAGAAGTAGCACTACTGTCCACTTTGCCGTCCTAATGATGTAACACGTGGACGTTGTTATGAGGATAGTCGGGGGCCGGTCAAAGGCTCTGTCTAATATATTGTATGAATATTTATTGGATAACGCGTCTGTAGGGAAGTGGGGGGGAGGCTGTGGGCAGAACAATCGCGAGCCGAGAATAAGCGTTGGAAAACGATAGGCGGGCTAATTAAGCGAGATCGGTAGTGCCTCGGGGCGTGGCAGGAGAGGCCTTTTTGCATATCAAAGGACTAAACGTACCACGGACCGAGCGAATGAGATAACGCACACGCGTGCAATAGACGCTAAACGGGTTTTTGTCGCGTTTAAAAATCCGTATCTCGCAGCGGCGACGGCGGCCGAAGAAAGGATAAAAAGAAAACGCCTTTTCCAACGTTTATTTCAGCAGGCGCGTGTTTAAATATATAAATGCAGTTTCAATTGCCGAAACGCGTACATAACGAGCGTGAAAATTGTAGGAGAGCGACAGGTGACGAGAGCGTCGTGTAACATTTTTATTCAATCCCAATCACTTGGTCGTCTAGAATCATCACTTGGAACCGGGACACAATATAAACGCGACGCTTTGCGTAGACGCGCATAACACGGCGAATGATCAATCGAGCTATACATTATTATCGCCGACCGATGCCCCCGAAGGCTTTGCAAATGACGATGACCCGATCGGACGAGTAGGACAGTGTATGGATCGTATGCATACGCATACGGCAACGGCGGCGGCATCTTGTCTGAAAAGAAGGAATACCGGTTTTATTGAATGCCATTGCTCGGTGATTTGTGATATATACGTATTGAGAGAGAAGGGGGGGAATCGTCGGGCGCGTTATTATAAGCCCAGCTGAGAGGGAGAGAGAGGGAATCTCGTTCCAGTAATTACATGCATGTGGCGGCCGCTCTACACGGCCCTCTCGGGATTTTTGTCTATTTTCCACAGACGGCGGCGCGCGCGCGGGGGAAGAATTTGCGTAATTTATATTATACACGGGGTGGCGGTGGGGAGGGTGGGGATAAGGGGAAGAAACGGTTAATGGGCTGCTTTCCGTAGTTTTAATGACGCTAATTGAAAAATCAAATTAAACCTGGAATGAAAAGGCAATTATACGAATGTACATATATATTCTGCCCATCGGAGGATTGTTAATTATTACTCTTAGGCTTCGGTGTACGTTCTCGGTGCGCAAAGGATTTGCTTATTTATTGCTCGTTATAAATACGTAAACGTCCGTCAATTATTATTTTCAAAAAAAAAACCTGCAACCCCCTCGGGGCTTAATAGACGTGCAATTCAAAAATTAGACAAAGCTCGATATATCCCGCAAGTGTGCGGTACAAACGGCTCAACTTGTGGGTCGAAACACCGCGGCAACCGAATCTTCTGTATGCCCCCGCGATGAAACCGAAAACACAGACCTATAATCCAAGAACTGGAGCACCGCACTCGGGCAATATTCGCTCGGGCGCGTAAGCCAGCGCGAGAAGCGTTTGTGTACACGGATGTATACAGCTATACGTAAATCCCCCGGGTCGAGGGTAAGTGTGCCGATGCAGAGTCGTATTTATCGGGCGAGCCGTGTGGAAGCCTCGCGGGCGGACTTATCGCAGCCGACAGATATATCTCACCACGTGGGATTCTCGCGTTACACTGCAACAGCCGACCGCTGTGTTTCCGACTTGGCCGCGGCGTATACACCGAGAGCTAAGACGCTCTCTGACCGCGAGCTCTATCTCTCTCTCTCGAATGATATCCCGCGCCTTGTGTATATGGGATCCGGCGAATCTTGTTGGAAGCGCCCGGCTTTTACGTACTCCGAGATGTTTGCATACGCGGATCTTTCATCGCGATCCCGAGTGCATGGGAAACGAGAGTTCGTTCGTCGGAAGGGGGGGTTGTGGAAGCTCTCGCGACTTTTTCGTGGGCGCGCTATTCGTGATCGACAAAAGCCGGGATGTCGCTTTGTTTTTGTCTTTTTAAACGTTCGCGGGAAAAGCCTAAACCTCGCGGTATGGTTTTAAATAATCGCCCATAATACGAGGCGTCCGTTAAAGTCTCTCAAATCGAAATTCAAAAGCTCCTCCAGCAATGAAATCACGAAAATAAAAAAAAAACCCAAGAAAGAGTGTGCGCGAGAAGGAAAGAGAGAGAAAGAGCGCTGTGGTATGTACAGGATAACCCGTTTGCAGCGGTCGCGCGTTGGCACGTTTTCTCGTTTTGCGCAACGACATAGAGCGTGTGTGTCGTAAAGCCATCGGCCCGGGGAGGGGGGGGGTGGTGGTCTGGGCGCGAAACTGTAAAGGCAAATCCGAGGAAAAGCCGGGGTACTTTACAGCGGAGGCTAACCCTTGCTCGTACCCACACACACCTCTACATCTCTGTCCTCCTCTCCTCGACTTACCGTTTCTTTATTTCTCAAATCACGGGATTCTTTCCGCGCCGCTCTCGATCCTGCGGCGGCTTGGGCCAGATTTCCCAGGCCCGGCTCTATCGCTGTATCCCTTCTCTTTCTTCTTCCCCACAGCTCGACCTCCATAAATGCAAACACTTTTTTCCGCGAGTCGACGCGTGTGCGTGGGTGTAAGAGAGGGCAATTCGAGAACGATAAAACTACACGAGAGGAGCGCTTGTATATACAAACTGCGCCTATTTTGCGAAGCTGAAAAAAAATTAAACTTCTCGATTCTGGGGCTCTATGTAGTTCCCACTGCTTATATCGACCGTGCGCTGCGGGCTTTCAGCGAAGTCTCTCTCTCGATCGTCTAATTACAGATGGACAAAAGAACAAGAGAGCAGTGCCGTTCGTCGCGGCAACCCATTTACTCGAATGACAAGCGCAAAGACAGAGACGCGCGTTTGCAAATGGAAAAAGGCACACGACGTGCTTTCCGTCCCAAGCCGCAAGTATCGTTCCTTCCGCATGAGCATACGCACACTCACCACATACGTATACATCAATACGAAATAGACTTGGATTTAACGTTTGGCCATTAGCGTCAGACATTTCAAATTCCCAGGCTTCTCTCCTCGCGCGTAAACTAAGCCCGCATCCATCGGCAAGGGCCTCCCTTACGGGGCCTCTAACTAAACAGCCGCGAAATTCCCGTAAGCTCAATAGCACCGACAGGCAGTTCGCGCTCATTCGCAATTCTTCGCTCGAGGTATTGAAGAGGAGAGTGTGAGAGTCTCGTCTTCGGCGAACGGGGCACACACAGAGCCGATAACAGGCTGCGCGCGCGCGACAAGTCGGCCAGACAGAGCTTTTCCATTTGGCGCGGGGAGAGGGGGGGGGAGGGAGGGCCCGTTGGCCGCCGTGAATTTTTCACGACTCGATATAAATTCAGCCGCTATGCACTCTCCCTCTCTCCCTTGCTACTTCCGTTGCTCTCCCCCCCCCCCTGCCAGACTCCTACCGCTTTATCGCTATGGCGTTTGTAAATCTGCTTAGCCGGTCTCGGCCGGAGCGAAAAGGCGCTTTCACAAATTTACGAGCCGTCGCTTTCTTTTTTTTTTCGAGATGTTTTTTTTCACTCTCTCTCTCTTCTTACACCCGCGCTACTGGCGCTACGCTGCGTTGGCAAAACCCTACGATTCTTTTTCTTTTTTGCTGTTATGACGTTTAACGCATTATCGACTTCTTCGAATAGGGATAAAAGCGGGTATGGGGTAAAAGGGTTTACATGATCGTGGTTTATTCTCCGATGAAAATTTATTTGTCGAATACGCATTTATTGATGAATGCATCTTGTTATAATAACCGACGCGCGCCTGATGAAAATGTTCAATTAATCGTCGGTTACATCGGTAATTACGTTAAAGTACACGAGAGGCAGGCAAGGGTTAATTAAGTCTTTTATTAATATTATTACGCCCGCACAACCGACTGTTACATTTTAATAACAACGAGAGCGGCCTACGGGGGCCCGTGTTCGTTTGAGAATAACGCGAATCAACTTGAATATTTATTGCGCAAACAAAATTTCGGCGAGCCGCCTGTCTCGTCGTGGTTAATTTTATTTCAACGCGAAGCGTATATCAATTTTGCGTAACGCGCGTTATTTGCAATTATAATCAGCCATTCGACGCCCCTGCAAAATTTCTATCCCGGAAAATTCGACGGGAAAATGAACAACGACGCGTACGCGTCTATCAAACCCCGTAAAACTCAATATTCGAAAATCGTAGGCTTTCGAAAAACCGCATACGAAAAATCCCTCGAAATCGAAGCGGAAGCCTCATTAACACCCTGACACCCACGCGTGTAAAAGCGTCAATGCAACCGTTGGATACAACTTCCGAGTCATCGCGGCGAAACAATAAAACCGAAGAAGCTCTACGTACGATCGCGCTCCGGTAAGAGCCAAGGGCCTCCGAGTAGCTCCCTCTTCCCCAGCAGCAATAGCCTCGGAACAAAGTCTGAAGTCCGGGGCGAAGAAAATAGCGAAACAAAGTTTTCGAGACGCACAAAGGCCGCGCGGTACCGCCTTCCATACCGATAAATTAACGTCAGCGCCAGGCTACCGCGCGATCGCGGCAGCTTTCTCTCCTATCCCTTTTTTTATTTCTCGACTCTCCCCCCACTTCTCTTGCGGCTTTTGTCGACGATGTCTGACTTCATGCAAACGATCGTTTCGCTATTTCCCTCTCGTTCCTTCTTTCCGCGCGAAACTTTTAATTTCCCCCCAACGCGTATCATCGCGAGAGCCTGTTGGCTGAGAGATTAAGTCGCTTTATGGTGTACAAAACTCGTAATTCTGTTGGCTTTCTCGCTGCATCTCCGCTGTCGGCAAAAGGTATAGGGAGGGGGATTAAAAACCGATCGAAATTTTCGGACACGATTAATCGGAGGAATCCTCTTACGGCTCACTCCCCGCGTCCGTTCCCTCTCCGTCGGGGGATATAAAACCGGCAGAGCGCTCGGATAATACGCCGGTGCAGCCAGTGTACAGCGGCGCTACTGTTAAAACTCAATTTCCGCTATATCCAAGAGAGCCGCCTTTCAATCCACATCGACACACGTTCCTCAACGCGTATACACCTGTCTGTACGTTTCACCCACAGCTTTCGCTCCGCCCCCCCCCTTTCCATCAAAATCGATTCGATTCACTAATTGACGCGAAAAAAAGGGACGCAGCTTTCTTTTTGTTGCCGTTACATGTATCGGAAAGGAATACGCGTGACCGATTGCCTTTATTGTTTATACAGGGCTGCACAGAGGAGGGCTAAAGCTCTGCCTATCGCAGCTCCTGACAAAAGGGCTTCATTAACGATTTGCAAATTAACGCACGCCGGGGCCCCTCTCGATCTCTCGTATACATAATCATCGTGATTTTCATCCTTTTCGCCTGTTGTTGCATAATTTACAGAGCCGTTCCTCCTCCTCCTCCGCCTCTGTAATTGGATCGGCCGTTAAATCCTCTCTCTCTCCCTCCGTCGACGTTGTATATCAAACAACATTTTTTTCCGTTCCCTCGTGGCATAATTCACATAGATAAGGACAGCTGGCATTTTGTGTAATTAATAGTTTGAAATTTCGCCTTCTTCAACGTCTATAACTTCAAATACAGAAAAAAAGAGGAGGAGAGGGGGTAAAAGTTTGGGGGGCCAAAGTATATATATACACTAGGCAAGACGATGGTGTAAAGGAAACGCTGGGCTATTACCAGTTAAGCAAGCGGAAGAAACTTGGCGAGCCCTTTGAAAGTTCAGGCCAGAGAGAGAATTCGGCCGGGTTAACCGAGGAATTTCGGCTGGCTTTCGGTTTCTTTTCTCGACAAACCCCAGCGCTCTCTCTCTCTCTCTCTCTCTCTCTCTCTCTCTCTCTCGGAATGATCATTCCATTTTTCCTTCGGCTGCTGGCCCATCCTGCTCGCGTGAGAGCGAGTATTAGCCCCGGTGTGCAGGCAACGTCGTAGTACCAGCAGTTTCCGAGGCTTTGTCGTTCACCTCGCTGGGCATATTCTCGCGCTTGTATTTACCGAACGGGGCGCTCTCGCGAGAGAAGCGTTATAACAGCGTGTACCGCGGCTCTCTCGCAAATGCACTGATAAGCCCGCGGTAAAATCGCGAGCGTTAAACTCCTATGATTATTGCCGGACGTTTAGCCTATAAGGCAGAGACCCCCTCACAGAGATAACCCGTCACGTTGTTTACGACGTGCGAGCGAGCGAGAGAGCGCGTTGCCTATGTACACCGAAAAAAAAAAACGAGCGAGTCTTATCTCTGCCCGCAGCCCGCGCGTATGTATATACATTACAGCGGTTAGCCGCTAAAAATTAGGGAAAACAAGCGGCGCCAAGGGATAAAGCGGGTCTACCACCTCTCGCCGTGGAGGTAGGCACAGGGATTCCATATTGCGAATCATAATTCGGAGGATGCCTGTCCTCATCTCTCGCTCATCCGCTCGTAAAAGCAGCGAACGAGCCGATAACGTCCGGGACTCGACCGCACGCACCGCTTTGCCTCCCCTCCTCTCCTCTTGCCCATGTAATAAAGAGCTTGGTCAGATACGCGGCCGCGTAAATTCGCGAGAGGGAGAGAGAGAGGTGACGAGCGATTTACGCTCCCTCGTAAATTCCTTCCGTTGGCCACGCTCGCCCCGTGCGCGCCTCCAAGTTTTTGCGCCGATCGCGAATCTCTCGCTGGAATTGCCCTCGCTCTCGACTTCATAAATTAAAGGAAGCGGCTCAGGTGCGGCTTTGTCGGGAGAGTATCTCTTTCTCGCGCAAGATGTCCGCTGGGTATCGATGCGGGGCTTGGTAATTAAGTTTCGTTATATTGGCCGGATGCTCTTTCTCTTTTTTTTCTTGTTTTTTTGCGTGTCGGCTTCTTTTTCTTTTAATGTGCCGCGCGGAATAATGTATGCTCCGGATGAGGGTGGGAGAACGAGGGGAGGCTTTTTATAATAGAATAAGCGTTAAATTCCGGATTGACGGCAGATGGAAGGGGGGGATGTAGCCAACTCCGCGCGGCTATCGCTCGTTTCGTTCACGCCACACGTTCTCGTTGTAGTTTTAACGGTAGCCGCAAGCGTCGTAACTCAAAAAGCTCTAAACGTCGTTATTCTTCGCCGAATGTCCCGAGCGAAGCAAAAAGCAGGGCCCTCTGGTTTTTCTTGTCGATAATAGCAGTATGCGGATCCGGCTGGCTTAATCGACGTATCCGGGCCTCTCGGCTTCTGTACCCCAGTCGGTCTAAAAGTCTTAAACGACCGGCAAACTGGGAAAAGCTTTGAAGAACAGCCTCGTATCGGTGCGCGAGAGGGGGGGTATAAAGAAAACTGCTCGGAGCACTTGAGGCTGCACAAAGCCGTATAGTATAGCATCGGCGCTCTACATAAGAGATGCAAAGCGAGGAAAATTTGCTCTTTGCCGGAGGAGGATTACGGATCGAAGGAGGGCTTGACATCACCGGTGTCTCCTACACGAAGCCGACGTGAATAAACAGCGGGTGGCTGGGAATAAAAAAGGAGCAAGGCCGTCTCGTATACGGGCGTAGCGGGGGCGATATGACAGAGTCGATGCGCTCTACGGAGAACAGGACACGCGGTTATTAGCGAGTCGTGCAGCTGGCTAAAGCTGTGTTTCTCTCTCTCTCTCTCTGGTTCGCTCCGAGTCGTGCATCCTTTTCGCTCTCCAAAGCAATCGAGAGAGCTAGGGCTTTTGAGTTTTAAGGGCAGATTACAAGCGGAGATTTAGCTAGTCCCGTCACGAACCCGAGGGCCTTGCGCCATGAGAAATGAGCGTTTCAGCTATTTTTACGAGGCTACTATACCGCTCTCTCACTGCGCGCACGGCTCTTTGAAATATACGGATGATTTTTTTTTTCTCCTCCGACACCAGTCATTGCTGTTTGCTACGGATACAGTTATACGAGTTATTTTATGGGCTCGGTAAAGAGAGGTCGAGGGAGCAGTCGTGTCAAAATGCAGAGTTGTACTAATTTGATTAACGTCTTTTGCTTTATCGCCCGGTATATCGACACTCCTCCTCGAGCTTTTCGAATTTTTGTTTTTTTTCTGGATTCTTGTTTTTCCGGCTCGCGATTTTTAGACTGGATGGTCGCAATATATCTGTGCTGTATTTTTCAAGGCTCATTTTTTCATATAAACTCTATTTTTATTCCTTGGAAAAATAAGAGGAAGTCCATACGCATCTTCATTTTTCTGCTGAACTCCGCTTAGCACTTAGGGCTTACACGGCTAAAAAAATTTGACAGCCGGAAGATATGTATATCGGGCATTAATAACGCAAATCAAACGTTACAAAGTAATCCTTTCAGAATTTCGACGATTTTTCATCACGAAAGCAGCTACACGCCTGCATTAATAGCGCTTGTAAACCCGCCCCACCACCGTAATATTTCGCGTTAGCCCCCCTCCCCCCCCCCAAAAAAAAACAATTTTTCTTTTCTTCTTTAATAAATCCGTTTTACGCTGCCGAGAGCATTTTCGCTAGGCTTTAAATTTTCCTAGGGTGCGCGCATTCTATCCCCCTAACAATAGCGAATTAGCATATCAATAAAAGTCCCCGCGCGCGCCCTCGTAAAATCTAGATCGCTGCTATTCCGCACATACACACACGCGCATATGCCCCGTCTATACACACGTGTATTCATCCATTTTCATTACTCGCGGTAACGACGCGGAAAATCAAATCAATCAGTCCATCTCTGTCCCTCCCGCGCGCGTGCACGATAAAGCCCGCTCGTCTCTCTCTCTCTCTAGTCGCGATAACACTTTTCCGCGGCGCTCTCTCGCGTTATCTCTCGCGCACTTAACTCTCCTGCCTCTAGTCCGATCCGGAGGCGCTTACAGCGTGACTCCGGCCTTCTCGACGCTGTAAATCTCCTTCCGCTCATTTTTCACCTCTCTCTCTCTCTCCAGCTCTCCTTCTCATTATATATAGCGACTTAACCGGCCTGCTGCTCTCCATAGACCAGCCCCTCTCCCCCGAACCCTCCCTCAGCCTCCATAGTTCTCAGCGGCTAGACTATAGGCGATATCGCCGGTCACGGATCCCCGGAGCAACGAGGAGGAGGGAAGCAGCGGTCTTGCGATCCGTTATCCCACGGCGGAGGAGGGGAGGGTGCCCGAGAGCTCCCCCGTAAAAAGAGAGCGCCGGAGTCGCAGTGTCAGGAGCAGTCGGCTATCAAAAGAGAACCGCCGTCGCCGCGAGAGAGAGAACCGACCGAATTCGATCGTGGTCGCTGTATCTCGTTCGTTTGTTCGAGTGTTTGTATACCGAGCCGTGCGGCTGACCGCGCCTGCTCTCTCTCTCTCTTTTCGATACCTCTTTTCTCTCCTCCTCCTCGCGCGCTTGCGTCCTTAACGATTACTCGTCGCATCGATACACGCACGTATATGGGCTTTATGTGTCGGGGCTTTTTTTTTCTTCCGGCCTATACCGAGAGCGACAGATATCGGTTTACACCTTCGATTTAACCCTCAGCGCTCTTGGCGCCTGTATTTATAGCCTTAATTAGAATTCATCAGGGCGAAAGCCGAGAAAAGTGGCGCGCGCGGCGATATTGAAACGTTGATGAAAGACTGGCATTGCTTGTGCAAAAAATTGCGGCGACGACGCCGGGTGTGAATCGAGGAATATTAAGAGCCTCTTGCTTATTTTCGCGCATTACCATATCGACTTATAAACGCGGCCCTTAAAATGATTTTAAACCTTCTCCGACAGCGGGCTCTCTTCTTCGGACTCGATCCCCCTTCTCTTTGCTTATTGCTCTCGTAGGGGTGTATAAGGACCGAGAGTGAGAGAGAGAGAGCAGAGGGTGAATTATTTGCGCCGGCTAATGGACGAAGAGCTGGGACCCCGGAAAAATCCAGACGCACGCGAACCCTTTGAGCGACGATGATGCGAGAAGAATTTTAATGGCTAGAACAAGGCCGCCGCCGCTGCTGTATATGCACGCGCTCTGCTTGGTCAAACAGCCGGCTTAATTGAATTCTCCGGGAGAACGAGCGTGAGCTGCCCCGGTAGCTAGACGTTCTGCTTTATTTCTCTCGTTATGCCGTTGATACGACGATTAGTAATTCGTACTGAGTGTTGGCTCTGTGTATGCCGTTTCGAGAGTTGGAGATTAAAATTTTTTTTTTTTTTTTGGAGGAAAATGTTCATAAGCTGTGAATATGTTGATATGCGCTTGCCGTAACGATTTTTTAAGCTTTTAACGTCGTAAAGGATAGCACGTGTGTACGTATATAGAGTTGGAATTTCTTAGCACATTTTATAAAACTCCCGCGACAGAGTTGAAACCCTGCATTTCTGCGTTTTCTGTCTCGTGCATGAGATGCAAAAAAAAAAATCTTGAAAATAGAAAAGGTAGGCGACAGCAAGCGGCAAATTATTTTAAAGCAAGCTCTTCGTATTAAAAAATTTTAAATCTTATTCCAAGTCTCTCTTTACAACTCGATCTAGAAACAAAGGTCACGAACCCATAACCACGGCCCGCCGATTACCCAACAGCGAGGACGCTCACTCTACCAACGGAGCTTCTTCGAAATGCCAGCGCGTAAGATGCCAAACGAGATACCGCTCCTCTCTCGTCCCTCTTTCTGCAAATAGCCTCAGGCCAGAGCGAGCAACAACTGCCTCGAAAATTTCGCGAGTGAGGGGAGGGGGACCCACTTGGCCTTCTTATCGCAATTCGCACGCGTGCATTTTTACCTGGACCCCCGTCTTTTTCGTGCTCCCCCCCTCTACCCTGCGTCGCTTATCTCGCTATGCGCAAAGCTACCTCCTCCTCTTTCTCCACCTATTGTGTACACGCCCGCAGAGTCTCGTGCCTTCCTTCCACACGCGCACTCGCATGTTTTTTTTTTTTTTTTTTTTTTTTTTTTTTTTTTTCTTTCTCTCCCTTCCT
>JAPYYQ010001830.1:0-28313 GCA_030522585.1 Anagyrus pseudococci
TATATATATATATATATATATATATATTTACTCCTTTCGCTTTTTCGATAAAACGGCTTGCTCGGCGAGGCGAGAAGGATATAAATAAAAATGCGCTGCGGGTTCAGCTTAAGTGGGGTGTAATTTTTTTTTCTTTCTTTTTTCATTTAGAAAAAAACAAGAGCATTATTATCTTTTATTATTATTATTAATATTATTACGATATATTATATTATATTATTACTGTTTTTTAGACAATTTTACTTTGTTGAGAAATTTCAATTTTCCTAATTTAAAAAGCGCGTCACAATAAACGGCCAGCTCAACTAGTCTAGAGCAAAAAAGGTAAAATAAATAAAAAATACATCAGTTTTATTTCTTACGCACAAGCAAAAATAAATAAATGATAAAAAAAAAGTTAAATGACAATTGTGAGGAGAATAAACTTAGAGCCAGTAAGCGCCTAGGAGTTTTTAAATCGTAAGCTGTCTATACACGTACGTTAGCGAAAAATAATTATAGATAAAAAGGGATAAAAAAGAGAATATATATATTATATTTAAAAGTATAAAAAGTATATATAAGCGAGTATAGGATTTATTAATAGTTTAATGCGATTATTACGTTAGATGGACTCCGGTGACGGAGCTTGGGACTTAGCATGCTCAGTTAAACAAAACAAACAAGTATATATATAAATATATATACATATAAAAAAATAATAAAAAAACTATTCGTGAATAATCATGATCGCGAACGTTTGTACGATATACAAAACGCAGAGTTAAAAGGAGAGCTTAGCGTATATGAGAGTTACTTTTATTAGCGATGTATGCGTGTCGTTTCTTATGTGCCGCTCTAAAGAATTTTGCGTTTAGAGAAGGACAATCAGTCGTCGACTCTCGATGATTATACATAGAATACGTATAAATATATAATATAGGAAGATGATCGCCGACGAAACTACACTTACAAGCACTAATTGAAACAACATCATCTGGGATTGTGAATTTTTACTTTTCATTGCATTTACATTTTTGATGATTTTCCACTGTAATAGATATTTTAAATGTAGACTAATTACTACCAGCAAAATTAATATTTCAGTTAGTGCTGAGTATTTTTCGTTTGTGAAAAAAAAATAGAAAAATATATATAATGTTGTGAATATTCAAATATATGATTTATAGATGATTTACGAGAAGCCAGTATTAAATAATTGCGTCGTGCTACGGAATCAATCACTCTCGTGCATAAATGCTTTGCCAGTTTTATTTCTGCGCGTGCGAATAGGTAGGCTCTTTTCTGTACAAGAAGACAAAATTTTATTTTTTTTTTTCGTTTACCTTTTTTTTAAGCGTAATGCGTTCGATCGCAAAATTCTTCTATCGTTAAAAAAAATAATACAAAGGGATAATGAAGCTTAGTTGGATGTAAGAAAAAAAAACATATCTAAAATAAAAATTTTTAAAGCCTTAGGAGAATGTATAAAGCTCATAATTCTAGTGTCGGATGCATAATACAAAAATTTTCGCGGATCAGCGAATTAGAAGAAATATTTTTATATGAATATCTTATTGTATTAAGGTGTAGTTAAAGTTTAATAGAGATTTATAAATTGATAAATTACGCTTTTGGCTAGGAGAATTAACAAAATTCAAGGCTGGGTTGTAAAATATTGGCATTCGCGCATTGAACCGTGAATAATTTGTATCATTGCTCACGTATACAAATGCAAATCACTGCATGTATATACACTAACATTCAATTAAATAAAAATTTGTAAATATAAATTAAAATTTGAATATAACTTAATAAAAATTAAGAAAAAGAATATGAGATGCCAGTATTATGAATTCAGACACAAAAGCAATAAATAAAATGATATCTACTTAGATCTATCTTGAAAATGTAATAGCTGTTTGAACAAAAAATTATATCTTTGGACTTTGCTCCCCTATCAGCGCGTTATTCTGCATAGATACTCTTAGTGCCTTTTTCGTGAAAACAAATTTTTTCTATTTAACGTTAAGTTCATGATAGTGCCTTATATAACATGTGGATTCTGCGAGCATTATTTCATTTTTATTCTCATCGGAATACGATTTTGTTAATGCAGAGTCAAAAGCCGTAGAGGATTGTTAACTAATTACGAAGTTACTAGCCTTATAGCGATTTTTCGTCTTGTAAATAATAACGAATAATCCAACGTAGTTAATTGTTTTCGAACAAAATTAAATTATTATCGTTTTTGCTAAGAACAATTTAATATAAAAATGTCGATTGTAAATTATTTGTATCACTATACCACTGCAGTGACAGTTCACAAGTGCTTTTTTGAACGAAAATCATCCTAAATCAGTCAAAACATTCTAATCTACATCATGAAACTTGAATGTTTCCATTCGCTGCAAAACAAAAGCTATAAAACAACATAGTTTAACGAACAGGTTATATAAAACAACAAGTCTGTTAAATCCTCAAATTGCATGTTTGACTAATTGGCGCATCAGCAGGGAAGAGAAGCATGACAAAGTATACCCTGTAATTCGATCTAAAAAACTGAGGTTACTTTCAGGTAACAGAAATCTTTTAGTCAACTGATATCCCTTTGCCGCTTCCTTGCGCTCCTGAACGAGATCAATTGCGTGCGCGCGCTTTTGAGCATAGTAACTCGAGCTGCAGTCAACTGCACTCTCGCAAAATTTAATCTTATTGGCGTGGTCTTGCTTCTCCAGTGGCCCACTTTACTTTTCTGTCGCATTCGCGAGGTCTTACATTCCTGATAAATTCCGTAGAAATTATATATTAGGTACGTGCAATTACGCGTAAAAATGTGTTTAAAGCGTACTGATAAAGAATTTATGGGTAGGTGAATATTAGACATGTTGATTTCTAATAAACACTATTTTAAGTGTAGATATTAAAATTAATTATCAATTATTAAATTAAACATTGTTTTTAAAACACTTCTGAAATTTTGAATTGTTATTTCAAAAGTGATTGTTAAATTTTGATGTACTTTAAATGTAACAAAAAAAAAGATTAATTAATGCTGCATCTCAGTGCCTTAATGCAAAAAGAAGAAACAATAATGGCATCGCGGTTGTTTATTCGACATAACGTTTACTAAAATCAACAATAAAGTTATCGATTAAATCGTTAAGTAATTATATATACAAAAAATTAATTTTTAGCAAACCAGATACTTTTTTTATTACGTGCAATGATTGTAAAATTACAGTAAGATCAGTAATCAA
Organism: Anagyrus pseudococci; assembly: GCA_030522585.1. NCBI lineage: Eukaryota > Metazoa > Arthropoda > Insecta > Hymenoptera > Encyrtidae > Anagyrus > Anagyrus pseudococci. The sequence continues at coordinate 3,240 of JAPYYQ010001830.1, forward strand.
TGCTTACTTTTACAAAAATATTTGAATTCGTTTTAGAATTCGCTAATCGTAACTCTTTCATTCATTTTGTACGGTGCTCGAAAAATATTCAGTGGTGCTTAGTTTACAGAAAGATAAACACTTCATATTCGCATTTATTCCTTTGTATTACTATCTCAACTACGAAATACAATATACACGTAACGATTGCGTAAAATATAATTATACAACATATAATAGAATTTCATTAGTATCTTCGTCTGAACTTAGAAAACATACTAAAAATTTAATTGAATTGAGATGATGTTGTGCCAAATGAAATTGACCATAAAATTAATCATCTATGTAGTATTTCAAAATTAATTACTCCTTTACGGATACAACGAATGTATAATTAATTCCTAATTTTGGCTAAACGTTGCACTTTGAATCAGAACTACGAACATATGCCCTCATACATAAAAAAAACTAAATTGTAAGACATCACATTCTGCGAATTTCAAGTAGCTTATTTTCTAGAAGCTGATTTTAATTGTGAAAAATTTCAAGTTCGACGAGCCGAACCGAGCGCAATTTAAGCTAGAACGAACAATAATCATAAGAAAAGAGATGAATGCTGTAAGCACGCGGACAATTTTCAAGTCGCGCACCGCTCGATCACGCATATTATGTATAGAAGTTTTAAAGCGACCCGTAGCATACGTAAAGTGACGGATAGATTTATATGTCGCTCTTCATCGAGTGTGTATCGATGAAAAGTTTAACAAGTAGATTGCCTGCGCAACAATGTACATATATATTATTTTCACAAAATGTAATTGTAACCAATGGGGGCCAGTAATTCTCTCGGATCTCGTACGGATTTATAATATGTATCGCGAGGCACGCGTCAAGTTTTACTAATGTTCGACCGACCAAGACTACTTCAAAAACAGATCTTTAAAAAAATGTTATCATTTCACAAGTTTTTACAATAGATATAAGGAGTGCTTTTTACATTGTTTTGTATTTTTCTATGGTAATGAAAAATCTGAGTTGTATGAATTTTTATAGTAATTTTTTTTTAAATTAATACATTCGAAGTTTACTCTGTATCAGAACTTGAAGTAGTCAAACGAGCAAATTTGCTGGACGTTCGAGTGAAACTGTTGCGCGCCGTCAACTATTAAGCGATAAGAAACAATGTATGTAAATTTATGATTTTTGCGCCTTAATTTTATACAGACCGGAAAAAACGACTTTATCAAGAAGTTATTATGTAGAAAGAAACGGCATTATTTCACATAAACTCTTTTACTTTTTTTCGTCGTACTTTTAAGTTATACATTTCACGAAAGATTAATTGCAAGGCAATTCTTCTTTTTTTTCTTATATTTTTTCAGGATATTTCATTTCTTCTTTGCGTACCTTTAATTCTGTTATCTTTATGCACGATTGCGTATCAGTTATAAGTAGAAAAAGACATTCTTTACGACAGACAAAAGAAATGTGTAATCCTTTTCATTTTTATTCAAATAGAATGAAGTGCTCAATTGTTTGTCGAAATTTTATTAATATCCTAAATATTTTACGGGTGTTATATAATTTCTACGTTTGAATCTCTATTAATGTATATAAAAAAAATTAAACATTCGGATTTAATTGTTTTTATATAAGAATAACTAAATTATCTGATGTAAAACAAATTGTAATTAAAAATGTTATAAAAGCCTCTAGGAATTAAATATTGAATTTGAGCGCTTTACCCTACATTATTCTGTAAGCAGACTGTAGAAATTTATTAAGAAACATTCATATATAACATAACGTTGCAAGTGCGTTTGAAAAAAAACTTCGCAGTTTACGTATCAGATTCGATCATATATTTATTTATTAACTATTGGCTTTGCAATTAGGGCAGAGTTATGTACATTGACGATTTAACGAAACGATAAAATCGATATGTTCATATAAATGTATACATATATTTAATATATAAATATTAATATAACGATTGTCAGACGCCTATGCGAAGTGTTTTTTTAGAGAAAAAACGTATCTGATGTCAATTCAGAAGACCTTTAGCAAATACCTCTCCCTGGCGAATACAACTAAATATTCCTATACGTTTTTTCTCTCTCTCTCGATAAGATAAAGGATTTATTATATCCATACATTGTATAATAATAATTCGTATTTTTAGTATATAAAATGTATCGGGCATCTAGAAAGTTATTATTGTACCAGCGTATAATTACTGTAATAAGAAAAAAGGCTTCACTTTTATTGCGACGATACAGGAGATATGACGGTTAAATATTTTAGGTAATAATGCGATTATTATTATTCTTAATGCTATCATTGGTACTATTATTTTTATTATTAATATTATTAATGTATTTGGCAGGGTTATGACAATTAAAATTCTTAAAAAAAACAAGATCTCTTTGTATAAACTTCTACCATTTTACCTTACTCCAATAATTTACTTTTTGTACGATATAAAGTATTTAGTTATTTATTCTTTACTGCATAAACTGCTCATAATTCAATAAAGTCAATGACCAACGTTTTTTAACAATTATTACGAAAACACAAATTTATATGAATAGCCGAAAATTTATTCTTTTATCGCGATTTCTAATCACGTCGCATTTTTACGTCCTTCAAAACATTATAATGAACGGAAAGATTTACAAGTTTACCAAAGCTGATCAATATATAAAAAAAAATAAAATTAAATTGGCAATGCTCGTTGTGCAACGAGTCGAAACATTATTGGTTTACAAGAATATGAAGTAACTAATTTATTGCAATTGAAATAAATGAGGAATAAGACGATCCTATGCAAATAAATGGCGAGCTCTGTCTTTTCACAACATTTGATAATCGCGATTTCTCTTGTTATCACGTATCTCGGCAGTTTATCTAGAAATCTAAATTGATTGATTATAGTACGAACATGTAATTTTAGACATGTCCATGCATTATTAGTAGGACCTTAGTCAAAAATCCAGACAAAGTTGTAGAATTCAAGTTAATGATTACAATCGCAACGGATACGTTTTGCAACATTACTATTCATTAGGTAATCATTCCCGTACAAGAGAAAATCTTGGAGCATCAACTTGCCGGGTAGGTATCGCATATAAATAGTTTGGAGACGAAGCTTGCCTCTTAGTAGAACATCAATAGTGAGACTGTCCACAAACTAAAGATTTGACGAAATATATTTGAAATGCATTTAAAATTTTTTTGTTTTTTACTCTTTTTCTTTGCTGTTTCTGTTTGTTACGCTCAAAATTGGCCAGCAGGAGGTGTGTAAATACGTAAACTAAATTTTTCTTCTTAAAATTTAAAAGAATCCAATAGTGGTCAATTTACTAAAAAAATTATATCTTTAAACTCACAGTAAGTAGAAGATGCGTTGAAGGAAAGTCATTTTTCGACGGCTGCAACGTTTGTTTCTGTGAAGATAACTACTACGAAGATGGAGCTTGGAAACCACTGATAGGATGTACACTAGAGTTTTGTAACGAATCATATTTAGTTCGTGAACCACCTGAAGATTTTTGGGAGCAAGGATATTAAGTATGTTCGTACAATGATCATGTATTTATTAAGTCGTAGAATAAAGTAAGTCTAATAAATTCAATAAAAAATTTATTATAAAATTTAAATTTTAAAGAATTTATTACATCCATACTCTAAAAATATACTGTCCAACATTTTTATATAAAATTTGCAAACAGCTTGAAATTTACATTTTAGATCGTTCAATTTCTCCTTTTATCTCGCTACGTAGTCACAACATATTTTTGTGCGTAGGTCTCTGTAAATTTATGATAAGCGGAAAAAATTTACAAATTCAACGACAGCATGTAAATATCGAATTGCGAAATAGAAAAAAAGATAGCCCATTATAATAGTTGGCAAAATTGATACAGTGGCGTATGTCCGGTTGCAATCTATCCAGATACAATTAATAAAGCGTTACTTAATAAAAAAAAATGTAAATTATATCGGGGTTTAACGTCTATTTTTAATAATATATTGTTCATTAGAAATTCAGTACAATAACCGTATAGAGCAAATTTTAATAACATTTAACGTAACACAACGTGGAAAAGAAGTTGTAATTGATAAAAAAATCAATTTTCAAAGTAAATAATTATTATATTTACTAAATATCGTTTTTTTTATAATTTTCACCTCTCAAAGAGTAGTGAAAAAACGACATTATTTTCGTGCCATGAAAAACATCGATTGAATTTCAAATCCCTGTGCCTCCGTGGCGCAATCGGCTAGCGCGTTCGGCTGTTAACCGAAAGGTTGGTGGTTCGAGCCCACCCGGGGGCGTTATTTTTTTTATTTTTTTTTTAACAATTAAACATCTTCTCTTTCAAAAGTTTGTATTAACAGTAATTGTTTTAAATTAATTGTCAGCATAGTGCTTAAAAATGTTTAAACATTTAATGCGCCACCTTGACCTTTCTGTAAATTTTTATCTCTTTGTTTTCATTTATCTTGTCCTAAAAACAAAGTTACGTACACACTTGAAGATATTTCGATAGGACACGTAAAACTCAGTAGACACTGGATTTGAACACACGACCTGCAGCTTACATTACTCGTATCAGACAGAATAATCCGAATGCAAATGTTGACATTCAATCCAACACTTTTATTACAAAATTTATTGCCTTGCACAATTAACGTTTTTCAAAATAAAGCCTTTGCTACGTTTATAATTGTCCTCTTATCAAACCAGCTCGCTAAATGTAAAATTAAAAATTTATTTGCTTTATGCATTAATTTACTAGCGTTACACCTTACACATTTCAACGTTACCGCAAAGTTCACGCAGTCTCGCGCGCGCACAGGTGGAATGACTTATTAACCGTGTAATTATTAAACAAACCTCGCATACAATGCCTAACAGGCCATTATGTGTTCATCATCGTGCACGTGATCTTTCCTCAGACACAGAAGTGATCGAAAAAACAAAAAATTGAAAGAAATACCCAAGATAAGAAACACGAAAGTTAAGACGGCTTATGAGGCCTCATTATTCGTATACCGATGACGCACAACTTTTTCGTCTAGCAAACACGCGCAGGGGGAATTCCTTCGGCGCGTCATCTCGACTCGAGCCAGACAGAACCAGACCACAGGTCCGCCTATATTTTCGAAAACAAAATTTTCATTTTCGATGACAAGAGGAAGGCCGGAGGGGAGAGGGAGGTAGAAAGAGAGTTGGAGGAAGGCAAAACAAGTCAAAGTGACGATCGGCGTCCGCCCGGTTGGGCCGCGTGAGAGAGTATAGTGCGCGTCCGCGAGTAGGACAGAGTTGTGCCGTATACGAACCTTCTCCGCGTGCGCTCTGATCTCCCGATGAGATTCGTTCTCGGCCGCAAAGCCAGAGAAGAAGCACTTTTATCACGCGCAGTAGTAGCGGCTCGGAGACGCTGAGGAGTGTGCGCTCCGAATAAAAAAAAAAAAGGAGCGCGCGCCCAGGAGTGGAGAAAGTCCCGGAGCGCAACACCAGAGAGTGAGAGAAGCAGTCGCAGGAGGAAGGCGAGAGAGGCGCGCAGTGTGTCGTTCATAAAGGACGTTGGATAAACGCGGGCTGCACCGCCGCCCCTAAAGAGCTGCCCTCCTGCTGCGGCTCTAAAACAGTGTGCCCGTGCGCGCCTGTATTTCTGTGTATGCGTACACTTGGTTTGCGCGCGCGCGCGCTCGCGAGACGCCGAGGAGGAGCGGATGTATTGCTGCCTGTGTATACTCTGGCACACACGTATACAGAGAGCAACCACCTACACCTGCCCCCTCGGCCCCGAGCGGGCCCTCATCTCTCCCTTGCGCGCGTGCTGCTGCTGGTGGCGGTAGCGCAGCTCCTAACGGCGTCACACACACTGATCGTTGAAGAGCGAGAGAGAGAGAGAGAGCGTTTGTGCAGCGCAGAGAGAGATCTGTGCGGGGCGCGCGCGGGGCCTTGGGCTGCTGCTCTGCTGCTCTTCTGGCGGAGGCCGCACTTTTTCGGCGGCCGCCGGATCGAGCGGGGGGCGGCGGCGGTATCTGCGTTCGCTGCTGCTGCTGCTGAGGAAGTAGGAAGAGGAGGAGGAGGAGGAGAGAGCGGTTGCCGCCGCCGCGTCACGCCCGCACGACGGGGGAAGCAGGCTCATCATGGCGAATCAAGACACCGAGCCGATGTCACGTATACTCAAGCTCGCCAAGAAGTTCAACTGCTTCTACCTGACAGGTAGGCCAAACACCGGCTCCCGCTCATAATCTCCCTCGTACTTATCGATCCGGGGAACCTCCCTCGAGCTGCTCCCATTTCTCGCCAGATTTGCCCCTCTGCTCCGCATATATAACGCTACACTTACGAATATTCGTTTTTCTCCCTCGAGAACGCTCCTCCTCCCCCTCCCCTCCCCCCTGCCCGCCCCCTGACCACCGATGTTGCTGCCTCTCTCATCCACGATCGATCCACGCGCCGTCCTCTTCGCTTTGTTTTTGTTGTTGTTCTTGCACGGCTTGTTGATGTTTTAGACGGTCGTGGGAAAAATCGGAGTCGGCGGTGTGTTGACAGGCACGTTGGGTGGGACGGCGAACCGATGTAGGGCAGCTAGTGCGTTTCGGAGCTACTCTCGGCACTTCGTGTAATGAGAGCGTTTATTGATTTCGATGATTCGTTCGTGGATGTACGGGAGACTGCGTCTATGTCGATGATGTTATGTTTATACAATAAACTGATACTGGCTGTGTCTGGTAATTCCAGTGAAGAAAAAAAGAAACAACAACAATGCTAATATGACAGAATGTTATTTGATAGTCAGTGACTTCATTCTGGCTTCTTATTTCTCTGTGCTTGCATTACATTTGTCTGCTGATAACAGTTCATTTATAGCTTGGGTTTCTGTTATTCTATTGTGGTTAATTTTCAGGAGAAATTAATTACACTTGCTGTTATATTTTTGAAACATAATTCATCAATTTATAAATATAATTCTAATTTATAACTCTTATCAACAAACTCATTTTCTTATCTATCCGTCATTTTTGTACTTCTGTTCATTTTCTACAAATTTATTACAACCAATTATTTCACAGAGGTTATTTTTAAAATTAATTTGAAATTTTATAGGATGCTTTATTGAATTAATGATTTACTACATATTTCTATCTATATTTATAGCTACTATTATTCTAACTAAATTAAAATGATTAATTTATTTTATTCTCTGTCTGTGTATTTATGTGAAATTAATTAACGTAGTTCTTATAAAGCAACCACACATTGACTTAGCACAGTTGAGCTTTGTTGACGGAAAGAAAAAAACATTATAAATCTTAAGTAGCAATAAAATTAAATTGCCAGAAAACGTTTGAATCTAATCAAGGCTAAAGCTGGGAAGTAAAAATAGTAATTTGACACATACTATGCAAGCTCTTTGAAAATTTGGCAAAGATCCAAAAATATATTTACACTTCATTTATCTCTCATAAATTTCTTCATGTTCAAACTGTGTATTGAACTCAATACCTGATACTTAACTAATATTTTGATGATGCTTAGGCTTCCATACAGGAGACTGCCGGGCATTTGTTGTAGATGGACAACAGATAGGACTAGTCCGCCCTGATGTTATGAAAGAGCTTCTTAATTATCCACAGGTATACAATTAGTTATTTTATTATGTATCATATGTATAAATTCTTAATTAAAATTTTCTGTTAGAGTTGCTGTACACTTTTACATTATCATTTTTTTGTTTTTTAGGTATTCCATGTATATCCAGAATATGTTCAACTTAATCCAGCTTTTAGAGACTATGCCGAAAGAAGTGCTAAGGTTGGTGAAGTTCTTAAAGAATGGAGAGGAGGAGGAAAATTTGTTGCCCTGCACGGGTGGAGAGAAGAGTATTATGATGTCAGGGCACAATTTAATACTCCAGCCTTGTTTAAAATGGATAGATCTGCAACATGTAATATTTACTAAAGTTTCAATGAACAGATGAATTCTTTTTTACAATGTTAACTAATTTGTATAAAAAATTGCAGCTCTATTTGGCATCAGAAAATATGGTGTTGACATAAATGGCTATGTTATGGATCCAGTCAAAGGCTTATCTATATGGTTACAGAAAAGAAGTGCAAATAAACAGACCTGGCCAGGTTACTGGGACAATTGTGTTAGTGGTGGACTTAGTGTAGGATATGGTATCAATGAGACGGCAATAAAAGAGGCTGGAGAAGAGGCAGGCATTCCTAATCATCTCCTTTCAAAGTTGAAGAGCGCTGGCTGTGTATCTCTGTTTTTTGAAAGTGAAAGAGGACTATTTCCTAATACTGAATTTGTGTTTGATTTGGAACTACCAATAGACTTTGTACCTACTAATGGTGATGGAGAAGTTGAGACTTTTGAGTTACTGCCTGTTAGTGAGTGTCTTGAGAGGGTTCTCTCATCGCACTTTAAAACCACATCAGTTCCAGTATCCTTAGACTTTTTTATTCGACACGGTTATATTACACCGGAAAACGGTAATTATTTTCAAAGTTATGATTGTTCAATTTAACTTATAGACTAATACAAAAAACTTATTATATTTCAGAACCTCATTTTACACAAATTATGGAACTGCTGCATGTACCGCTGCAAACAATGTACAACAACCATCCACATAGGAAGCACAAAATTGCAGCAAATGGAGAAGCAAATGACTCCCATGAACGACTTGAATTATAGATAGTAGACACAAATTGCAATAATAATAGGTACACTTTTTATAAAAATAAAAAAAATATATTTGTTACTTTTTTTAGCGAGGATCATCTATATTTTTTTATTTTTGTTGCAAATTAAGTATGAATTTACAAAATTGTTTTGTTATTAATTCAATTATGGGTTCTTTGTATTAACTATTTTTTATTGTAATGTCAATTTTTTTAAGAAAAAAAATTCAATTTATTTTATGTGTTCTGGTAACTTTTTAAAAAGATGAATTTTCAAAAAAATCTTTTTTAATCCCAATAGATTCATTGTTTTCCAGTATACATCTTTACTGGAGTAAAAGATTTTTTGTTGTGTCAATAAAAGAGTTATTTACAAATAAAGATGAATAAGTTAATAAATTAAATGAAAAGAACTTATATTTGATGATTAACATATTTTTAAACAAAGAATTCAATATATTTTTAAATTCATATTGTTAGAAGCATTGTGATGCGTTAATTATTTAAAAACTAATTTTAAGTAGTTCAAAACTACTTTTTCTTTTAAAATTTTGTCTTTTTTTTACAAATTTAAGAAATTGATAATGTACTTTAAATATTTGTTGAAATATTGCAAAAATTAAATGGTAATTTTATGATACGTCACGTAACTATCCTTGATACATTTTTTGACTGCAGTTTTATACTTGGCTTTAATATTGTCACATACAAAAGTGTACATTGTGGCAAGCTATAGCTTCCCATAATATGTGACAGTATACAAGAGACTGCAATTATTAAAATACGCAGTTTTAAATAATAAATATGAAAAATGAGTTTAATTGATTGTACACTTTGCTAGATAGGATTGTTCAAAACAAAATAAACCAATTTTCTCAAAGAAAATTGTTTCCCTTTGTATGTTAATATTGTGACATAAATAGATGTTGACTTGTAACGGTAATTTTTATACATTCATTTATGCGTTTTATTATTGAAAATTATATTATAAGCAGTATTTATTAAGTATAATTGCATTAGAAAATATAAATAATATATTAATTTAAAATATACAAAACCTTTAAAAACTAAAGCAGAATTATGAGAATACGTTTTTTAATAAGTATTCAATTCAATACAGTAGATCTAATCGTAAATTAGGTGTAAATTGTTTGAATTCCTAAAATATTATTTCTTAGATTATCCAGTACAATGTTAAGATAATAATTTTAAATAAAATGCATTTTGATACAAAAATAGAAAATTTAAAAATTTTTTCGATCTTAAACATGCTCTCCATTTGAGTTTCCAAAGCTCAATATCGTTCATAAAATTTTAAGCGCTTATTATTGTACTTACCTTAAGCTAGCTGGTGACTATATCCATATAACAAATTGTGATATAAAATAGTATGTACTTAACAAGCTTATTGTATATGTAATACATTATTCTACAATTAAAATTTTGTTTTAAACAGCTTTTTAATGAATTTTAAGATCACTTTGATTTTGTATAAAAGCTTTTTGTGAGATCAATCGATCATATTATAGAATTCCTTAGATATACTTTGATACATATTATGAAATTGTAAGATGTATTTTTGACCATTATTTAACATTATTCGTTAAAATAATATGAATTATTCTACTTTGAAAGTGGCTTTTCCATTAAGATTATTTTGTAATAAATTGTCGTACGATTGTAGGTGTAGCGCATTAACAAAATTTTTCAGGTCTGACAGAAACAACGAAAAGTATTTTTATTCAATTTAACTATACTTCAAATTTAGCAATGAAATAAGGTAAATAGATGAAATAAAATTTGCTTCTTTGATACTGACTTATAGGAAAGATAAACAATAATAGCAGTGTAAAAATGAATTTTTCAAAACCGAAATTGTTTATACAACAATATTGTTATCGAAAATATCGATTTAACGAGCCAATTTGATAATTATTACGATTTATTCTTGTAGAAAGAAATTTTTCAATTTTTAATGCTCACATTTGTATTAAACAATTTTTATTAGCTTAGATTCGTCTCTAGTAAAATTTGAAATTGTGCTTTGAAATATAACTTTTTTTAACAAAATATAAAATGTATTTATTCATTTCTAACACACAACTACTGTAGATAACATTTTATTTTTCCATCAAACATCAAACTCATTGTTATGAAAACCATAGATAATTCAGTATTCAAACGCTACTATACACGTAAATAATCTCTCAAATAACAAGAATTAGTTAATACAAAAGTACCCAATTGACATTGTTTTCTGTCCTTTCTAAATTGACAAATAGTTCGTTCGCGTTATGATTTGTCGGATCGCGCTTTTTAAATGGTTACGCGTTTGATTGACAAGTTCAGTACAGCAAAAAAACATTCCATTTGCATAAGAACTTTTAATGCAGTCTTACGGAAAAGAGGCGCCTTCGTGCCTGCAACCCGCACAGCAACCTCAAAAGCACCCGTGCGCGCATTCAAAATCGCCGTCAAAATATTGTATTCTAAGCGCCGGATACCAGGAGCATAGGAGAGCTGAGGAGGTATACGCTCCTTAACCGTGCAGTGTATTATTATATATGCGCGGCCCATTGAATCGCTGTATCGCGTTGGTTTCCAAACGTCAATTTCTTCGACCCGGATACCAGGAGCACATGAGAGCTGAGGAGGTATACGCTCCTTAACCGTGCAGCGTATTATTATATATGCGCGGCCCATTGAATCGCTGAATCGCGTTGGTTTCCAAACGTCAATTTCTTCGACCCGGATACCAGGAGCACATGAGAGCTGAGGAGGTATACGCTCCTTAAGCCTACGGTGTATTACTATATACATAAGACCGGCATTCCGAAGAGTCCGAAGGAGCATTTTCTCTGCCGATGTATTAGGAGCACAGAGAGTACAAAGAGGTAACTCTTCCCTATGTTAAAGGCATAGGGAGGCTTTCTGGCAGGCAGAACAGCCCCACGGCGTATCACAAACGCATTTAAAAGCAACATTCGAGTTGTAGTTTCACATTGACAATAAGTAATAGTTAAATCTTCGCAACCTCATGAAGTTGGAGTCTCATTAAAAAGGTGTTCCGTTGTATCGCGCTTAGGCAGTGCAAGTGTAGTCGCAGTTTCACTTTGAAGCAAGGTACATCTTTGCTTTCTCGTGAGGTTAAAGAGCCGCGTAAAAACGTTAATCGTTTAGTTTGTTCATTGTGTCGTAGCAATTTATACTTGAAACAAGCACCTTCACTTCAAATGCCATTTTCTTTTACTTGCTGTATGTACATAACCAACAGAGGCCGTGTCTTCATACAGTAAAGTTTTTCTACTTGTAGATGGACTACATTAATTTAATCAGTTATATGAAGCAAGTTAATTGTTGAGGATTATAGTGGTGTTGTTTTTTATTGCAGATGGTACAAATTAAACTATTCCAATATTCTCTAAGGTTTTCAACGCAGCTTTGAAAATCAAGTATCGCCTGATCTTGTATATCAACATGTAGCTTGTACGAGCTGTATGTTTATATAAAAAACTACATTCTAGATACATAATAAAAATGAGCTTTTACAAACGCATAACCACAGCTTAATGTGCTATTATTGAGTCCTTGGATTTGAAAGACCTTACACAGCTATTGAGCAGGTTAAGTAGAGTTTTGTTTAAAGATATTTTCAGTGTAGTAATAAGATATTTTTTCTGATTTAAACGTACTCTTTCAAACCGGAGACAAAAGATCTTGTGTCTTAAACTTTAGCAATGTGATAGCATGAGGTACCTAATCATTATTCTATGTTGCAATTTTGAGATGTGTCAATAGAAGTTGCTTGATTTTTAAGAACTTTTAGTTGTTAATCATCCTGTGTTGTTTTTAAATAACCGTTACAAATCATATTGAAATAAAAATTAATAGCAAAGTAAACACAACAGCTGTTTCTCATAAGATTTTCACTACAGTTGCAATTGCTTATTTTTTCAATTTGCATCACAGTAAATTGTTACAAAAGCAAAAATGTTTTATTCTTAATCTTTATTTCATTACTTAGAAATTCAAAAAATTGGGCGATCGAAATGGTCATATTATCCCGAAGCTTCAGCCGTCAGTCCGTCGCATGTGTCGGTAAACACTGGGCGAGCGTAAACGCAGCCGACGTTCGATTCGTTGAAATTCGAAGTGTTACCGAGAGGCTTTTGTTTATAGACGAGTCCGTGGCGCGCAAGAATCCGCCGTGGTAAGCAGAGAGTACGCTTGAAATATGATCGCGCGCTCGGAGCTGCTGCGCTCTAAACCTCTGATAACGACTTTATAAGTAAAAGTATATCCTCCGGGAGAGCGTTAGTTCCAACTTTACATATCCATACGCTCTTTTCCAAATCCATTCGGTCGCTCGGTGCAGTACTGTAGTTACCATTGCCATCGTAGCCTTTAATCTCGACGCTCGAAGTATACAGAGATATATAATGTCGGTGCAAGGAGGATCAGAGGCGGGATTTTCATTTCGCACGTTCGACATATACCGGCGCATCGTGGAAATAGTGCGCCAAAGCCCGGAGCTGCTGGCCGAGTTCAAAACCGGCGAGCCGTCGGAGACGAGCTGCCGGCAGATCGCCAAGAGCTCGTACGTGTACAAGCTGGAAGAGACGGCGATGAAGAAGCTCGTGCGCTATATGAAAATGAACGCGCCGAACGTCGCCGAGCACGCGGAAAATCCGCCGGGCAACTGGTGCGAGGCATGCGACTACACCGAGACCTACATCAAACACATAAAGCGCCAGCTGCGCTCGCGCAATATCCGCCTCAGGGCACTCGATACCAGTGATTCCAATGTCATTGCTAAGCTTGCCGAGGATATAGCCAACAACATACACAAAGGCGAGGCTACTGCGAGCAATATTGCAAACATTAGGGATTATCTTAACTATGATTTAAAAAATCCAAAAAGGACGTTAATCGTACGTGTACGGCGATTGAAATTTTTCTTCGTTTTAGTGATTTTGTTTTTTTAAATTCGTTTATTGTCATTGCAGAGTATCAGCACACCAAAACGCGCGAAGGTAAACAAGGAGTCAAAGGAGAATTATGAAGTTAAACATTCTGAGACTGAAGACGCGGACGACAAATCTAAGCTTGGTGAATTCAAATGTAAAATGATGTCCCCAGATGAAACTGATCATAATTGGACACCAAGGGTCCCAATAAGTTTAGATACTAGTCAGGAGTCTGTTGGTAAGGCAATTAAAGATGATTAATTTTTTGTATACTCTAACGCAGAACATTTGAATTTATGTTTTTAGAAGTTAGTATAATAAGTCCTATAAAAAATGAGATCATATCCGAAGTACTTTCCAACACAGATAATCTAAATAATAACTTGAACTTAAAAAGGAAAAACTCTGTGAACATTGAAACAGAGCTTCAAAATACAACAAAAAAGTCTTTTCACGATTCTTCTATTGTACAAAGTGTATACAGTGACTTTGAACCCGTAAGTTAATTTCTAATTTCAATTTAAATATAAGTAAATGTTTTGTTAAAAACCATTATGAATTTTCAACAGATATCATACCTAGATGACACAAAAACTGATACAAATTCTGATGTAAATGTAGAAGATGACTACGAAGAAAAAGTAAATGTACTACAAAATAATAATCACTTTGAAAATTATAGTTCAGTTGTCGACCAAAATCGATATTCTCAAGTTGAAAAAATGACTTATTCTGAAGCTCATAAGCTTGTAGATAGAGTAATGGCTTTTTGTGAATTAAAGAATGAAATTACATTAGAAGAATTTCTTGTGCTGCGTCGAACTCGTGATAAACTAGAGTGGCGAAGTTTAAAAGAAGCTAAAATAGAGAAAACCTTAAAAGAAAACAAATTACAAAATAGTTTGTAAATTTAAAAAAACATACATATGAAAATTAACATGTTATATTTTTTTGTGTACCTGTACTTGTATTTTTAATATGTAAATAAATATTTTCTCTAAGTAACTGTTTGTTAGATAAAAAATTTTATTACAATATTTGTACTATTTATAAAAAAAATTACATTTTATAACTAGATTAAATTTTTTTTTATATTACAATAGTCTTATAGACAAATTTAAAATTTTCAAAGGGTGTGTCAATTTACAATAGCTTAAGTAACATATGCATAAACAGACGACTGTCACTCGCTTACATTATTTTAAAATAAATAAGATTACATCGTTAACATAAATTATAATAAAAAACCTTAATTGAATAATTTCATAGCGCTTTCATAGTGAGTAAAATTAAACGTAGTACGATTTTTTCGATAGAGATACATTGGTATAAAAAAATAAAATAATATTAGGCACTGCACATCATACAAGCATCGCCGTTTTCTCGCGAGCAAACCAATGCAGCATCTTCATCTTCATCAAACTCGTCTTTAATTGAAAGCCCACTTAGGTCAGCATTACCGTTTTTAACTGGAGATTTAAGTTTAGATTTATCAACAGTGAATTGAATGGCATTTGCAGCTGGCTTTGTTCTTAAGTAGTACATGCCAGTTTTAAGCCCCTAAAATTAAAAATACAACGTTTTCAAATTATTCAATTATTTTTCTTTTTATTAAAAATTGGGTTAAACTTACCGCCTTCCAACCATAAAAGTGCATGGATGTTAATTTTTCTTGGGATGGTTGAGCCATATGTACATTTACAGACTGAGATTGATCAATGAAAGCACCTCTATCAGCAGCCATTTTTAGAATTGTTTTTTGAGAAATTTCCCAAACCGTTTTATACAATTCTTTCAAATCCTCAGGAACACGATCGACATTCTGTATACAATTTAAACACATTATTTTTTCAATTTAACAAAAACTTCACATACATTGACTTAAAAAATACCTGAACAGATCCATTGTTAGCAATAATTGCGTTTTTCATGTCTTCATCCCAAAGATCTCTCTCAGTCAAATCTCTCAGCAAGTGGGGATTTACAATTTGGAATTCTCCAGAAAGAACACGTCTTGTATAAATGTTGCTAGTGTACGGTTCTATCGATTCATTATTGCCGAGAATTTGAGCTGTTGATGCTGTTGGCATTGGGGCCAGAAGTAAAGAATTACGCACGCCAAATTGTGATATTTTGTTTTTTAAAGCAGCCCAATCCCAAAGATTTGTTGGAGTCACGTTCCACATATCGTATTGTAAGATCTACAAATTTAATGTCATGAAAATTTTAATGATACATTCAAATACTTACTAAAATTCTAAACAAGTATGAAATTACTTACACCCTTGCTTACTGGCGAATCTTTGTAAGTTGAGTAAGGACCGTTTTCTTTTGCCAATTCACAGCTAGCTTCTAAAGCCCCATAGTACAAAGTCTCGAAAATTTGTATGTTAAGTTTTTGAGCTTTTTCACTTTCAAACGGATATCGCATTAACAAAAATGCATCAGCTAATCCTTGTATTCCAATACCTATAAAGAAAGATTTCTTATATTAAATACATTTCTTTTGCTATTATATATAGTTTTAACGATATTAATTACCAATAGGCCTGTGACGGAAGTTAGAATTTTTCGCTTCGTCAATCGGGTAGTAGTTGAGATCGATAATTGTATCAAGGTTTTTGGTAACAACTTTGGTAATTTCCTTCAACTTAACGAAATCGTAAGTCTTTTTATCGGGACTGACGAACATGTTGACTGCAATAGATGCAAGATTGCAAACAGCTACTTCATCGGAAGAAGAATATTGTACCACTTCAGTACACAAGTTGCTGCTCCTGATGGTTCCCAAATTTTGTTGATTTGATTTACGATTACAATGATCCTTGTAAAGCATGTAAGGTGTACCAGTCTCCACTTGAGAAACCAAAATAGCTGTCCACAGGGTTCTTGCATCAACTTGCCTTTTAAATCGATTTTCACTTTCATACCTAAAATTTGAATTTGTGTTTTATGCATTTCCATATGACATAAATATATTTAAAAGGCAAAAGATTTCAAACTTACTTTAGATATAGTTTGTTAAATTCTTCACCCCATACATCAGGCAAGCCAGGACATTCATGAGGACACATCAAGCTCCATGTTTTATTTTCTAAAACTCTTTGCATGAATAAGTCTGGGATCCACAAAGCATAAAACAGATCTCTTGCTCTACGTTCTTCTTTGCCTAGAATTTTATTAAAATTGTATTAATTAGAGCTTATCAATATGATTATTTGTAAGATATTATTTGTTAATTGAGCTTACCAGTATTTTTCTTCAAGTCAAGGAAATCAAAAACATCAGCATGCCAAGGTTCTAAATAGATGGCAAACGCGCCAGGTCTCTTATTTCCACCTTGATCAACATAGCATGCTGTATTGTTAAATACTCTTAACATGGGAACCAGCCCATTAGATATTCCATTTGTCCCGGCAATTTTCGATCCGGTAGCTCTAATGGTATGGACACTCAGACCAATACCTCCTGCAGATTTACTGATTACTGCACATCTTTTAAGTGTATCAAAAATTCCTTCAATACTATCTTCAGTCATGGTAAGAAGAAAACAGCTAAAATATAAAATATTGATATATTAATTATTTATATAATTTTGAATCAAAAGAATTTTTAAGTAATGTATTTTTACCTTGACATTTGTTGGCGTAAAGTACATGCTGAGAAAAGTGTTGGAGATGCATGTGTGAAATAACGCTCAGACATATAATTATAAGTTTCAATGACTTTTTCAAGATTTTCTTTATGAATAGCTACTGCCACTCTCATAAGCATATGCTGTGGACGTTCAACTACTTTTCCATTAATTTTTAAAAGATAACTTTTTTCCAAGGTTTTAAATCCAAAATAATTGTAACCAAAATCTCTATCGTAAATAATAGCAGAATTGAGCTTATCCTTGTGTTTCTGTATTATATCATTATATTCCTTTCTTATCATTGGTGTATGATTTTTGGTAATTGGATCAATTAAAGAGTGTAAATCATTCATTACATCTGAAAATATTATTAAAAAATTAATATGAAAAAGAAAAGATATCTCACAAAACTCATTTATAAATTAAAGATTCTTACCACTGAATACTTTAGTCGTTTCTTTGTGTAAATTTGACACTGCAATTCTTGCTGCCAATATAGCATAATCGGCATGCTTGGTGGTCATTGTAGCTGCAGTTTCTGCTGCCAGGTTATCAAGTTCCACCGTTGTGACACCAGAGTATAAACCATTGATAACACGGAATGTAATTGCAGTCTATTATCAGAATGAAAACGTTTTTTATTTTAAACAAAAAAAATTTTCTTGAACATATTATATTTTGTCTATGTATAAAAAAAAAAAAGAAATCCAACTAAATCTATTAAGTTAACATTAAATGTGAAACAAAAAAATTACTTACAGGATCAATATAATCCATATCCAAGCCATAGCAGAGTTTCTGAATTCTTGATGTGATCTTGTCAAAATGAACTTCTTCTGTGCGTCCATCTAATCAAAACAATAACAATTAAAATAGACCCAAGCACTTATAAAATCGTTGCTTTTCTATTTACAAGTTAATCCAAGATGTAACGTGACTAGCAGTCACGCAACGCAAAAATCGCTTGGAAAGCAAAATACACGTACGCACATACAAACACACATGCAGCAAAGTAAAATAATTAATGTTCATAACAATATTTACGTCAAAGCAATTGCGAGCGATCACTTACGTTACGAGTTATTTTTAACGCAAAAGTAAAACTCAACCGAAAAATTCCCCTCAAGCATAGCAGTGCATAAAACGCAATTTTGAGCAAGCAAGCGTCACGTTTTACGCAACAAGGAAAAAAAGATTCAACACTGTACTCTAAATAAATAATCATCAACAACAAAACAAAGTTCTTATCGCGTCGTTCGTTAAAATCATTTTGCTCCGACAACAAAGGACAAGTAATGTAGCCAAGGCGCGCGTGCCAACCCTCGGGTCTAACCTGCAACGTTCGCTAGTGATAACAAAATTGGAGTACTTACTTCGCTTGACGACGTACATCTTCCCCTTGGCGACCATGTTGGCGTGTTAGCGGGGATGCAGCGGATCAGAAACGACAAGGCAAAAACGTCCTTCGGTGTTTGCTTGAGGAGAGAAGAGAGAAAGAGGACCCGGCTTCCGTGAGCGTCGTGCTTGTTCTGACCCGTTGCGGGGTGCGCGCTATTATGGGGAGGTATACGCGGGAACGGGAAGCCCGCGTTCGCGCCAACTGCTCGCAACACTAGCGCTTTTTCGCGCGCTGATTAGGATGTGACGTCGCTGCCGTCGGCCTCCCCGCAAAATTGCCCGCGGAGCTTTTGATGTGCGCCCTACAGCTTCATTTGTGCCTTGCTTATCTTGTTTACGCGTTTTCTCGACTTTTTTTTTCCTCGAGTTTGTCATTTGAATTTGAACGGCCTCGAGCTTACGATGAAAAGTTTGGATAAAGCTCGTCGAACGTACTGTTCGTAGGTTCTTGGAGAACTTTCGTTTACAAATGTACACTTTGTGTTTTTTGTTACAATTGTGCTGCGACGATAATGTTTGCTTCGGGAACACGCGATAAACAAAAGCGCGTGAAAACGAAAAAAAAATACGGACGACGGGGTGCGTGACGTCAATTGACCCGCACAGTACCACGAATGACAAGCGAAAACGCGGCATCCGTAGGATAAGGTTAGAAAAGCGGCGATTTTGCTCCGTTGCTCCGGTGTAGTGTCTCTCTCGCGTTCTCTCTCCCGCTGCAGCCCCTCCTCCTACCCCCGCCGCGACGACGACGCGCTTGACACACAAGCATCGTCCGCAGGAGTTGCAGACGCACATATGCAAATACACCGGGTTATTCTCGTCAGCAGCAGTATATATCACAACTCCAGTCGGGGCGCGAGTTGCAGAGAGAAAATAAGCTGGGGCATAAACAGCGCATCCCCCGCGCAGCGGCATCAGCGGCGGCGCGTATACGCAGAGCAGTATAGCGTCGTCGTCGTCGCGTTCGGGCCGCTGTCATTAATCCGCGCAGCGCGGGGATAAATAGTGTGTGAATGTGAATAGTGTCTGCTCGTCGGGAGAGAGGTCTTGTTTCTTTTCCTCGGAAAGACCTGACCCGGCTGCTGGACAACCTCTTCGCGGCGGCGAGTCTAGCCCGTCATGCTCTCCATTCATCAATCAGCAGCGCCTGGACGCGCCTGATCCTTCTCCCCGATTCCCTTCCCTGAGCCTCGCCGAGATACCGCGTAGCCATGGAGAGCAAGGAGACGCCAGAACCCGCTGCTACCGAGACTCCTGCTCCACCGGCCGAACCGGCTGCTGCACCTAACGCATCCGAGGACGCAAACCAGCAGCCACAGCCGCAACCGCAGCAGGAGATCAAGACCGAGCCCGCACCCCCCAGCCCTCCTCCGCCAGTAGTGCGCGTGCCTGTTAAACACGCGAACCTCGGCATCAGGAACACTGCTATGTAGGCATTTAAATTTTCTTGTTTTGTTTTAAATTTTGTTGTCTTTTTGGGTTGACTCTCATGCTTTATTTTTTTGGATGGTTTTTTTTCTTAGGGATATGAGCACAATGGTCGAGCTGACATCGTTCAGTAGTCTTGGCAAGATTCAGCCCTTTCTTGTCACCATATCGGCAACTGCAGCTCTTCTTGTTGATCTTCACTGTCATCTTACAGACAAAGAAGTCTGTGGTTATTTAGGAGGATATTGGGATATTAATGCGCACAGTATGTTATACTTATTATTCTCTTTTTGAACCAATATTGTTATAGTTATATTGATTGATTTTGATTGTTTTAGATTTGTCCATACTCGGAGCTTATCCATGTCGTTATGCTGGTAAAGATAAAACAGCAGCTGCAGCTGTGGAAGCTGAAATATCTCGTGCTATGGAGTGGAAAAAAATGTCATTAGTGGGATGGTATCACTCTCATCCTCGTACTCATGCAGCTCCATCTCTGCGGGATGCAGATGCACAACTTGATTATCAAATTAAAATGAAAGGACCAAGTGATAATGGATATACACCTTGTGTTGGTCTAATTTGTTGTAAGTTTAAATTTCAGTTTCTAGTGGCTTTTGCTGATGCTTATTTATTTGACTTAATTATTTTATAATTTTTCAGCACCATATAATGCAGACACAAATTGTTATGAATCAAATTTCAATGTATTCTGGTCTATGCCTCCACCAGAAAATAGGCCTCATGAATATCCTAAACCAATGCTACTGAGCTATACATTATCTCAAGAGCAATATATTTCACAAGATGCTCTTGAAGAAATTGTAAGTTATACTTCAAATGAATAACTTGCAAACTTTAAAAAAATGAACTGCTAATTGTTTTAAATTTATTTCTAGAAAAAGTGCATTGAATATTATAAGTTTGAAGGTGGGATCGATTTCACAACGAAATTTAATGGTAACGTGACTTATTTAGAGAGATTAAAGGTAAGGTCACAGTATTTATAACTTTTAGATATTTTCAACGATAAACTTGTAAGTAATTTTGAAAATATTTATTTTGCAGAATTCCTTAGCATCCAAGCTTCCAGGTAGAAATAATAGGACTAATGGCTCTTACTGGGACCTGATAAAGGAGATGGTAGCACCAGGGTTCGATGATGGTACGGAATCTCCGTTCGCCAATATGAAATTCCCGCTAATCACCGATCCTGTAATGCAAGCCACTGGTGTAGCACCAGCTTCAAATGTCTTCCTTACACCAGTTAATTTTAAACCAGAAAATTCAATTTCTGCTGTGCAGAAGGCTTACGCGATACAGCAACAAGTTGAAAACTCGCTGAAAAATAATCACTCAAGAGACTCGAGCACTACGTCGAAGCAGCACTCGAGTCACATAATCAACACAGATGGCATTCCCAGCTTTCGGGCAGGCGAGCTCACGGTCTCGCTGAAAAATACCAAGAACGAATACGATTACAGTCACACAGACTTTACCAAAATCGAGTCGATGGGCAAAGGACGACAGGATTACCCACTGCCCGACCTTTCGCAGCCGATGAAATTTCCAGATCTTTCCAAGCTTGCGAACTTCTCACCGTCGGAGTTTGCCAAGCTTACAGGCTTCTCATTGAACGATCTGACAAAGGCCGCTGCAGCAGCCACTTCATCCGCTTATATGCGCAACCTTGCCAGCCTGTTCGCTGCCGGTAATGCGATGGCTGGTGTCAAAGGTATGCCAGAGCCTCAACTACCTCCACCGCCGCCGCCACCACAGCCAGCTCCTCGCACGGAAAGCAATGAGCGTCGGCACTCGACATCGGATTATCCGGAAATCGTGGCGTTTAAACCACCAAGCACCTCATCACCGGTGCCCACGAAGGATGCAACCCGCAACTCAATGGCCGAGGACTATTTGGCACCAGAGCGCAAGAAAAGGAAGACGTTGCCTGACGAGCCTATGGATACGTCAGACGGTTACGCGCACGCTGGAGAAGATCTGTCCATGTCCGCGAAGAGTGACTACGGCGCTACGCTTGACATGTCGAAGAAGAGCAAGCACCACTACACCGTCGACGCCGGCGAGACTCTGGATCTCACGAAAGACCGGCAATAGCAGAGCTAAGTGAGCGCCAAGGTCCGGCTTTACCGACCCTTCGATTTATAAGTGCCGCGTAATTGTTTTATTGTTCTGGAGATTTTGTAGTCAGACAAATATGGTTCGCAGCTAAGTGTTCTAATCTAGAATTGTAAATAATGATTTATTATTTTTGGCATTCAGCCAAAGCAAGTTGTAGAAATAGAGTTGAAGATGAAATGACGCATAATGAAAATCAGGTAACTGAGTAAATAGTAATTTTGACTGGCAAAATTTTTAGAACAATGACTTGCGCGTATAAATCTTAGTGTCGGTAAAACCGGTACCCTGCTCCACTTCGGAAAACTTCAAAATAATTGCCTGAAGTGATAATGGACTTTGTCAATGACACAAACATTAATTGTGTATATACATGTTTTTTTTTACTGTCATACATTCAAGAACCGTTAGTACGCCTTTACTTTTCACACCAGTGAAATGTTTTCATCCAGATTTCATCGCTTCGTGAATCAGTGAGAAGAAGAGAAATGTTAGTACTTAATATTTATAACGATAACAAACTGTACTATAGATTTTTAATTGATTATTTTTAAATGCCTCGATTTTTTATCTGCGTCTTATAAAAGTATTATTTTTTACTTTTCTTGCTACATCGTCATATAACGATAATTTTTATACGATATTAATGTTGTGATAACGATCACAATGATCTCCTATTTTCCATGAGAAACAAAATTGTACGAAACGAATTGCTTTTACTTCAGTATTTTATATTAATTTAAAAAACGCTTCACTCTAATTTTTAAATAATTCGATTTATATTACATAAATTAAAAGCTAATTATTGACTTTTCGGTCTTGACTAGGTGGCGTTGCTTTATCAATTAGCTGTTCTATTTTTAGTATTCCGTCATTTGCGATTATATTATAAATAACTAAAAAGTTAAATAAGTATTTTACATGTACATGAAAACTTGAACAAATTGTTGTATTAGTGACTAAAAATGAAAAGTCGAAAATAGAATTTTTTTCCCAATTTCGATAATCGTCAACGTAAATCATAAAAATTCAATTGTAAATACACTGAAAGTATGGTACTAGAGTAACCATTGAGATTAGTAATTTTTTTCCAAAAAGAAATTTAGACTCATTATACGATGAAATTCATAATCGCGCGTTGCATTAAAACAAAACGAGAAATTTACAAGCTTGCCTAATTTGTGAAGTATTTCTTAGATTATAAATAGAATATAAAACAAGTGAATTTGCCATTGTTATTAATTTTTAATCTGCCCTGCCGTCGCTTTGAGTCCACTTTTACCATATACGTAAAATATTCCATCTAATCCTTCCTTGTCAATAACGCGATTGTATTTCGCTAAAAATTATTAAAAGAAAAAAAAAACGCGCCGGGCAGGCTCAAAATTAATAAACGGTCGGCTCAATCCGTGCGGTATGCAATAGATGAACGAGACTGGTGTTGATACAGATTTATCGAGAGACACGAACTGATTGTGCATTGTATAATGTATAATAAAAAGAAAGATATTTACAAGAGAGGCAGTTACATCGTCATTTGGCGAGCACAACGAGATTGCGCGCCGATTTCAAAGCGCAGCGAGATCGCCGCGGTCAGTGACACGCGACTGCACTTGGCGCGCTCGGTCGTTTGAAATTCACGGTGACGAACTCCCCTTTCCATTATTTTTCCTCTCTTCTTTTTTTTCATTTTTTGGAAACTCTCGTATACCTTGTGACGCGCATTCCTAATGCCTGCTTTGTACCTTCTCCCACGTCTGAGTTTCGTCGAACGGTAGCCTCTCCGGATCGGTATATAAAAAATCGACGAATCTTAAAAGAAAACGAATTCATTTTTCAAACCATATTATTAAAAAAAAGAAAAAAATCAATCTCCAACACATCTCCATTCGTCTCTCGCACTGTCTCTCTACGGAGTCCTCGGTGGTTCTCCGGTGGCCGTGTGCTGCGCTAAAATCCATAGGCACACGGGTGCGCGCAGAGCGTGTGCACAACGTTCACTTACGCCCGCGCGCTCTCCTCCGCGGCATTGCACACATTCGCCAAACGCCCGCGCACACACGCAGGTAAAGCCAGGCTGGCCCGTTCGTACATATAAAATCAAGGAGCTCTCTCTCTCTCTCTCTCTCTCTCTCTCTCTCTCTCAGCGTCCCTCTCTTATAGGTCCCGCTCGACTCGCGGTGAAAGTCCGCGCGGCTCGCCGGGAGGAAGGGGCCCAGCCCGTCTCTCTCTTTCTTGCTTGGCGCCCGGACAAGGCCGGGCTGGCGAACAAGACAGAGAGAAAGAGAGAGAGAGAGAGAGAGAGCGAAGGCGAGTGGCGGGTCTCGAGCGTAGTCGCGGTCTCGCGCCGGCGGTGCTTGCCAGTCGTTCGCCGCGGCTTTCACCTGGCCGGCCGATCTCCCGAGGCCCGAGAGACAGCAGAGGCTCTCTCTCTCGGCCGTACGAGCTCGCCTCTTTCCTCGCGTGTACTCTCGTAGCACCAACGGACAGACGAGACGTCTAGCTCTCTCTCTCTCTGTGGCTGTATAAACCGCCGAGGATCGACCGGGGCCAAGCAGGATGACGGGATCGGTACGCTGATATCGGGCTGCAAAGGACCAGCAAGGATATACCTACGGACGAAAAAAAAAAGATTGAGAAAGAGAGAGAGAGAGAGAGCGACCAGCTGGTGAGTAGTGTACACAACAGGACTCTCCTACATATACCGCCACTCACACACGGCATACAGTCGTGGAGTCCGCGCGTGGACTTTAAAACGCTCGGTTTCTTCGCGTTTGTAACGTCTTGGGGGAGAAAAAAAAAAGAAAG
>JAPYYQ010001831.1:0-27060 GCA_030522585.1 Anagyrus pseudococci
CCGAAAAATTTTTCCGCCACCGGGGATCGAACCCACGACCCCTTGAGCCGACGTAGTTCTGAGGCAAGCACGCTAGCCACTGAGCCACGGCAGCTCTGTGGTATATACTATTTTAAAGATAAATAATAAAGGTCAGTAATCGTTTATTACATACTGAATTCCCATAAAAATAGACTCGTTTTACGGTTTTTAAAACGAAATAGCACAGTTTTCCCGACGAATAATTCAGCACGTTACAGATGCTTTTACTCGACAAGATTTGAACAGAATCCAATTTTTCCAAATTTATATGAAACTCGGTTTTGAGGTATACAAATTCGCCGGAACTTTTTTCTGTAAAATTAAAAAAATCTTTTCGCCTACCTCCATGCTTACCGGCAAAAAAAAACGTTTTTAAATCTAACCATATTTAACAAAGACTGCAATTTGAAACGTAAAATACGAACAAACAGCGATTGGAATTATTAACCGATTTCGCAGATACTTGGTTGGGTATGTTTATAAGTTCGAGCTTTATCAGTTCGAACTTGTAAATATACAAATAATTTATAAACATCGAGCTCAAGGTGAGTGTGAACCGCTACTCTACACCATGTTCGTGCGGTGGTCAGTTTTGTTCGCGCGCTTGCCGTTCACGCTGCTCAAAACGCTCTGTTGTAGTTTCGTCGTAATGGAACATTATTTTAAAAAATATAAATGCAAATTCCCAGATTTAACAAGAGTACAAATTGTGTCACGTCAATAAAGTGTAGTACAAATTTTGTGAAATGTGTGACCGCATTCGATATAGATACATTTATTCAAAAAGCGGGCTTCCAATCCAGCCTGGATAAAGCATTTAGTTTGGAAACGAAAGACAATTTCATTTTGACGGAAACTAATCTTTCCAAATATTTGCCAACAATCATAAATGTTTTACAACGAATTCTGGAATCCAAAGAATTAATTGTTAAAAGTCGGATCATCAAATCACTTGAGATTGAGCATAGAGCAATATTGAATTATTCGTACGGCGACGACGACCACCAAAATCTAAACGACGGCGCAAGGGACAGCAAGTTGGTCATTCAGCAGCCGCCTCAAGAAAATGGCGCCCCATCGACATCAAAAAACATTAACCGACTATTTCAAAATCTAGAAGATCATGTAAATAGGCGATTTCTAAAATGTCAAGCAGAAACTATAATCGAGGCGGCAACATTTGTAGCCACCAATGATATCTACAAAACTTGGAGCGACCGAGAACCAGGTAGTTCTTGTTCGAAACTCAACGATTATTACAATCGCATTTTTAAGGATACATTTGATTTGACTCACGATACAGACATCGTTTGCAAAATCGACAACTTGAAAATAAAATTGCCCGATGAAGGCGTTTTAGAATCAAGTATCTTAAACATTTTGGCAAATCAAATGTTTAACAAAAATAACATAACGCCCGAGAAATTGAAATTTTGTAAAAGGAAGATCAAACCTTCCCAATTCAAAATTTCCTACGATGAATAAATGACGAATTTCACCGCCGACGAACAAAACATGCAAACTATAAATTTTCTATACTATGGGTCTCCAACATTATGGCTCATAGTCCACAATTCGGAATATTCGAAATTAGTCATCGTAGCTCAAGAAAAATTTTCGATGTACTTTAGCGATGAAATGAGGAAATGCACGAACATATTCAAACATTTCCAGAATTTTTATATTTCGCCTAGATGGTTGTTGGAACACAGAATAAGATATGAAATTTTCGTGCAAAATCCGGGTAGCGTAGTATTATTAAAAGAGAATACGCATTATCAAAAATTAAGCTTAAGGGTGAACATAAGCGAAGAATGTTCGTTCGCCAACATTGTTTACCGCACCGTGAGTGCATGCAGAACGTGCGCCTGCAAAAAATCCTTGACAGATCCGCGTACAGCCGACGTACCGGCTGTTAAATATAAAGTTTTGAGCGGGAAGGTAAAAGATTACAAATGTTTGCACTGTTCGACAACAATATTAGGAAAAGAACGATATATCCGACATTTAGTCGAAGAGCATCCGGAAATGCATCTAAAGTGCGACATCTGTAATAGAAATTTTGCGACGCATCAACAAGCAGTTCGACATAAACACTATCACAACATCCAAAAAGGGTTCTGCTACATTTGTAAAAAAACAATCAGTTACTCCCCTACAGCAACATCTGATTTTGATGCACGATTTACATATCACTCAACGAGTGCTATGCTCAAGTTTGTGGAGCGTCAAGCTAAAGCAACTTCTAGAAGCCAACAAAAGAACCACAGCAGTTACCGGTAAAACCAGGTAAATTGATAACGAAAGAGGATCTTCCACCGAATTCCATACACATAGAATATAACGAAAATGAATCAGAAAATGTGTGTCACCGAGCCTATTTTATGTACATAAGAACAATTTTTCTCTTGCGAGAAGAGCGACTTAAGCGCTGGCCGCGTAGCGGTCAATCATCAAGCAATGATTTTTAAGCTACAGTGTAACGCAACGAATGAAAAGAAGTCATAAACTTTTACAAAATTGTTTTATTTTAAAATCTTTTTTTAAAATCGTTTAAGTGTACAAATGTAGATAACTTGAGAAATATAAATACGGCGCATGGAGAGCGGCAAAGCTCCACCTAATGTAAGTTTATTTACACAATAGTTACAACAAAAATTCGGGCATCAGTCTCGTGCGTTCACTAATTCTTAGCTACAAGACTGCTCCTTTCAATGTTTTCTTCGGATATTTTATTTGGTACCCAAGCTGTGTCATTTAACTGTTTAGCCCGCTGCTCCAGAATACCATAGGCAAAGTGATTAAGGTACGTGCAGCGTGGCAAAGCGACACCTTGGAAGCGATACATATATGATCTGATTCTTCGGACTCGATCTTGTGAACAGCAGCTACGGTCGACTTACCGATTATTCCCGTATGCCCAACCATTGGACCTTTACTTATATCTATATGGTCACCAGCACGATAAAGAGTTATTCGACCTTCGTTCGTCTTAGCAATTCCTGGTATCTGTTTGCTCTTGAATGGGTTGTCTTGAAACATATCTAGAGCCAAGGATTCGGATACTTCAAGTCTTTCAAGAGGCAAATTTTTACTTGACAGCCTGACAAATTGGGCAGATAAAGCTCGCATTTCTGCATTAGTAGGTTTCCAGTCTGGTAAGTCAAGTACTACATCGTATACAAAACTGCCAGATTTCACATTGGGCCGTGGAAAGCTGTAAATTAGAATTTTATTTTATTTTAAACTTAAGTACTTTTCATTTACAAATTAAACATTGAAATGTAATATTAAATATACAACAAATAAAAGTTACCTGTGATGATACAACTGTATATCATCTTTAACGATAATTCCACCATGGCCTGCGTGTGAAATATTTGCAGCTCCAAGAAAACAACAATGTGTCTTCTCTCTCGAGCGCACTGAAAAGTGACACTGCAGTGCTGCCGCGGGGACGCATCACTCGCGCGCGAAGCGCACATGAGACAGGTCTTTTATTATGACTGCAGGCGGTCTTTGATAAAAGCCAAAAATGCGGGAACTACCGCGATTTACTCGCATTCTGCGGATTATCTCTGATCTCGATCGCGAGATCGATCAGAGCAGAGGCAACGATCTCAATGTCAAAAGGCAAGAAGCTGCGGAGAGACTTAAAAGGTAAAACAAGCTTTGAGGTTATGCGCCGAATTTCACTCTCGCCGTTGTAAAAATCGCCGATTTCTTTTATTTCGGAAATTACGCGATTTTACAATGTATAGACGGTATCATTGACTCGTCGAAATTTGGACTTTCGCTTTGTTATAAAATTCGGGAATAAAACAATTGAAAATTTATTAGAAAAACAACTTTGTAAAATGTCGCTACTTTGAGAATGAAAATTGAAATTTTTACAATTTTTAATGTTTTTTCAACTAAACAATCTTTTTATTTTACAACAGAAATTTAGATTGGCATGGAATTTGTAAAAATTTGCCAGATGATGTTGTTCCCCTACTCAACAAAATACATCGTATTGTTTCCAATATTTGTGGTAAGTTTTTTCCTTTCTTCCATTATTGTATTTATAAATAAATTAATCTAAACATTTTTTCACAGAGAAACAACCTATTGAAATGACTAATGAATTATCTTTGTACCTGTTACGTTTGTTAATTGTTGAAAGGGTAGTTAGTCAAGAAACATCAAGTGAAATAATACAATTACTTGGCATTACCGATCCAAAAGTTCTAAAAGATTTGTCAATGGTAAATACAGTTTTACATAATAATAAAATAAATTATATGTCATGTTTATGTTTTAAATATTCAATAACTTTTTAAAGATTGGAAGAGAAATTAGACAACACATATCAGAAGATGAATATAACTTGATTATATGTAAAGATGATGAATTATTTAATGATTTAAAACCAGAAATGTTTGGCTCCAATATTCCTTATCGTCATTTTGAAAGAAAAGTTGAGTGGCCTACAATTGATAACCTTCATGACATGACTGGTACGAATATAGAAAGTAAAACAAATAAATTATGTCAATTATTGAAAATGCCTGAAGTACGTGTAGTTGCAGCTAAAAAAACTAATGTAAGTAAAAACTTCCTTTTTTTTCTTTTTTTTTTTTAATTAATTTTCATATAAAAAATTATGTATTTAGTTTTATCTAGTACGTCTCAATAATGGCATAAATAGGGCTTTCAAAAAGTATTGCGCAGTGATGTCTTATGATAAGTTTGTAACTTGTTTAATTGACAAACTTAAAACACCTTCCCAATCGCCTCCAGGTTCAACTCAATCTGAATTATTTGACTGGCTTGGAGATGAAAATTTTGAATTTATTGAATACATAATTGAACACAAAAGGGATGTATTGGCTTGGCATAGAAGAGGAGAACTGTATAAAAAATACAATGGTACTACATATTTCAATACATACATCAATGCTTGAATTATTTTCCATTTAATTATAAATATTTGTTTTACAGAATCTCAAGTTATAGTAAATTCGGAAAAAGAGAAACAGCAAGAAAAACAAGTACTGTGCGTGGAAGCCGAGCCATTGTTGACGAAAGATGAAATCTCAACACCGCCGGCGGTTCCTGAAGAGTGCCCTTTTGTTTCTGATTCCAAAATTACTACTACAACTTCTACTGGTATAATTTTTATCGTTTGGGTTACCTTGTACTATTGCCGAATGCCTTTATAAATCATTCATACACGCTTATAATTTTTATACAGATTTGGAGAGAATAGCTAGTCACTACTGCTTAAAGTATGACACCATCGAGATTTTCAATGAGTTGATAGAACCATTAATGCACGAGGCTAAGATACTTAACTTGGTGTCGCAATCTCAAGAATTCGAACAGCTGAAAGTTCGCGATAATGAAATGAAAGAGCTTAGACATCTAAAAAATAACTACTGTAAGTTTAATCCTGAAGGTGGGAAAGATAATATACATGGCAAGATCAATGTCTTGATACAGGCTTATTTGTCACGAGCCCATATCAATTCATCGTCTATTCTCTCGGACCAATCTTACATAATACAAGTAAGCGTGGATATTAATTATTTATATTAGCGTAAATAAACT
This sequence comes from Anagyrus pseudococci, assembly GCA_030522585.1. Taxonomy (NCBI): domain Eukaryota; kingdom Metazoa; phylum Arthropoda; class Insecta; order Hymenoptera; family Encyrtidae; genus Anagyrus; species Anagyrus pseudococci. Next base: position 5,614 of record JAPYYQ010001831.1, read on the forward strand.
AAACATTTTAAACGATAAATAAATTGTAGAACGCAGTACGCATATTCAGAGCGCTTTTCGAGATGATGCTGCGCAGGAAGAATGCGATCATGGCTGGCCGAGTGCTTGGAATGGCCAAGATGATGGAACATCAGCAGTGGGACACAAAGAGCGCGTTACGTCAATTCCCTTGTCTGCCTTTTGAAGTAATAAAAAAAATTGAGAAAAAAGAATTATCAATAAAGAACCTCCGCGACATAGGTGTAAACAATATCGGTGAGCATCTAAATTATTTTTTAAATGAGTTCATCAGACTTATTGTTTCAATTTACACAGGTATTATGATTCGCAACCTGGAAATGGCACACCTCGTGAAAAAGTGTTGTAATGAATTACCGATTGTTAATTTCGGTGTTGTATTACAACCGATAACGCGCACCATACTCAGAGTTTGTTTACGCATTATTCCTGCATTCAATTGGAACGATGAGGTTCATGACAAAGCTGAAGCCTTTTGGTTATGGATTGAGGACCAAGAAAATAATTTTATTTATCATTACGAATACATTCAATTTACTAAGAAACAAGTTAGTATTAAATAGCCTTGATTGTTTTATTACGAAACTAATATGAGAGTATTGGGTTAAATTACATTCTTTCACAGGTGCTGGCTGGAGCTGAACAAGAACTTGTTATGAACATTCCATTAGTCGATCCCTTGCCTAATGAGTACATAGTAAAAGCTATTAGTAACCACTGGTTAGGAAGCGAGTACGCGCAACCCCTGAAAATTTTAGGTTTAATTTTGCCTGAATCATATCCTCCATACACTGGTACATTTTCTTTTTTTTTTAGTAGTTAATGTATTCTATTCACAATAATAATTTAAAATAAGTATTGTTTTGTTATAGATTTCTTACCATCGCATCTAGTACCCGTTTCAGCGCTCGAATCCCCAGAATTTCAAAGACTGTACAAATTTACGCATTTTAATACTATTCAGTCACAAGTATTTCACTGCCTATATCGTACAAACCAGAATGTACTTTTGGGAGCGCCAACTGGTTCTGGCAAAACTACAGCTGCAGAGATAGCAATGATGAGAGTTCTTAGTAGGAATCGAGAACGTAAAGTGCGCTAATTAAAATTATTATTTTACAACCTCTCATCACTACAATAGCATTAATTAGTAAATTTATTATCAGGTTGTCTATGTCGCGCCGTTGAAGGCTTTAGTAGCAGAAAGAATGAAAGACTGGACCGAGCGATTTGGCGAGCAGTTAGGCATAAACGTGGTTGAACTAACGGGTGATACGGAGATTGATTTCAAGCTAATCTCAACATCTAACATCATCGTAACGACGCCCGAGAAGTGGGATCGTATTAGTCGATTATGGTCGAAAAGAGACTACGCGCAATCTGTTGCCCTCATCATCATTGACGAAATTCACTTACTGGGAGAGGATCGAGGCCCGTTGTTGGAAGTAATCGTCTCAAGATCTAAAGTCAACGCCAGACATACGCGTGATATGCTGAGAATTATCGGATTATCCACGACCTTGGCAAACGCCGTTGACGTAGGCCACTGGCTTGGAATTCAAACGGTACTTTAAATTATAAATATACCTTTTCTTTGTGATTTAAAAAATGAACGTTTGAAAATAACTCGTTAGGTGGGTCTATACAATTTCCATCCAATGGTTCGTCCGGTGCCACTGGAGATAGAGGTAGCCGGCTTCTCTGGCAGGAACTACTGTCCACGCATGGCCACAATGAACAAGCCTATATTCGCGGCGATCCAACAATACGCACCTCAGCGTCCAACTCTAATCTTTGTCTCGTCGCGTCATCAAGCGCTTCTTACCGCTCGCGACCTCATCACTTACCTCGTAGCTGAGGACAATCCTAAGCAGTGGCTACACATGTCCCAAGTATTGATGGACAACATTTTGGAGAGCATCAAGGAAGAAAAGCTCAAGGTAACGTTGACCTTCGGAATTGGCTTCCATCACGCTACCCTCGAGGAGAAGGATCGTCAGACCGTAGAGGAGTTGTTCGTTAACAATAAGATTCAGGTGCTCGTAACGACTGCCCCCCTCGCTTGGAGTGTGAATTTCTCTGCAAGTTTGGTTGTGATTAAGGGCACCGAGTACTATGATGCCAAGAGTAAGCGCTACGTAGACATGCCGATTACGGATCTGTTACAAATGATGGGCCGAGCCGGTCGTACTCAATTCGACGTTTCTGGCGTTGCCCTCGTTCTCGTGCACGACGTCAAAAAAGCTTTTTACAAACACTTCCTGCACGAGCCCTTCCCCGTTGAGTCAAACCTTCTCAAAGTGCTGCCCGATTATATCAACGCTGAGGTAGTGGCTGGTACTATTGCAACCAAGGAACATGTTCTCGAGTACCTTAAATGGACGTACTTCTATCGCAGGCTGACGAGCAATCCAAGTTATTACGATTTGGAGAGTAAGGAACCGGATGCAGTTGATGCGTATTTATCTAAACTAGTTGATGATGTTCTGAAAATACTTGTAGATAATCAGTGCCTGTCTGTACATACTATTGAGGTATGAGTATTTATTGAGTATCTTGGTTTGATTATAGCTTTAGATAATTTTTGAAAAAAATGTTTTTTCAGACTGAACAGATTATACGCTCACATCTTTTAGGACAAACTGCAGCATATAGCTGTTTGTCTTATCGTACTGTATCAATGTACAATAAAGAATTAGTAGATAATTTATCTATTGAGACATGCTTAAAAATTTTGTGCAACTCTCATGAATATGGCGAACTTCCAGTCAGGCACAATGAAGATTTGATCAATGAGTGAGTAAAATTGTAAGTGTAAACTTTAATGCATAGTAATTTTTTAATAATTTTGAAATTACTGCAACAGAAAACTAGCGGAATCGTGTCGATACCCACTAGAGAATTTGTCTTACGACTCACCAAATTCGAAGGCGTTTTTGTTACTGCAAGCACATTTCTCGCGCTTACCACTTCCGTGGGCGGAGTACCGTACTGACTTAATATCAGTACTTGATCAATCTGTACGAATGTTAGAGGTAATTATCTATGTGATTCTACAAACTTACAAAGATGTGTGAGTCATTTTCAAATTTTGCAGGCGATGATAAACGTAGCTGAAGACCGCGGATTTCTGTCGGCAATTCTACGAATAATACAATTACTACAGATGGTATACCAAGCAAGATGGATAGATGAACCAGCTGTGCTAACGTTACCGTACATCGAAAAAGATCACTTACAATTATTTACTTGTTTTCCAAATAGTCTACCTCACTTTTGCGCAACCGTTGCTAAGAATTACGAAAGTTTGTCTCTTTTTCTACAAGGGTTCACCAGTGACCAAGTCATAAAAGTAAGTCTGCATAAAAAATATGATTCCTTCTAAAACTAAATTTTTAATTAGATGTAATATAAAATATTAAATCGGCAGATCTACGAGGTTGCAAAAAAATTGCCTGTACTAACTGTTAAGCTAAGCATACTGGGCGATTTGGATTACAGTGATTACGAAGAGCGTCCAATAGATCTGACGCCAAATGGGAATATAAACTGTTTAAATCTGCACGGTTATCGACATTACAAATTGATTATACGGATGACTCGATCTGGCTGTCTAAGCGCTCATTGCCCGCGTTTTCATAGACCCAAAGGCGAGGCTTGGTTCTTAATACTAGGTGACTCTAAGCTCCGTAAAATCTTGTCTATGATACGAGTATCCGACGTCAGCGTGTACAAAGAGCTTTCTCTCATGTTTTTCCTACCGAAGCAGCGGGGTAAGTTGGAAATTTTGTAATTAAGAAATATTCTTTTAATTTACTAACAATACTTTTACTTTTAAGGACCAAAAAGATTGGATTTTTATCTTATGTCCGATTGTTACATTGGCTTGGACCAGCAGTATTCTATTTTCATAAATGTTATATGAATTAAATAACTTATTGTAATTAATAAGTATCCCAAGCGTTCATTGACTCTGATAACGCTTTATAGTCCAGATTAATCAAGACTGACTACTGACGTAAGATTGTAATATCCTATTTTTCATCATATGCCCATAAATTTAAGTACCATTGACAAAGTTACCAATAAACTCTTTTGTATTTGTATTTCAATTAATTGTTAATTCTCTTATCTATATTTTAAAGGACGCAACGGATCGCGCGGCTTATTTGCTGGCGGTATTAATAAAATAGAGCGCCCCTGTTGCATGCAGGCGCATAACTTGTAATTACTGGTGTCCAGGTACGAGAAAGAGAGAAGGGGGGAAAACGTTGCGCGCGAGAACATGTATACATCAGGATGACCAAGGGAAGAGACGTGGTGGGGCGTTGTGAGTGTGATGAGGAGGGGAGGGCAGAAATAATTGCCGCTCCTTTATAAAGTAATTACGCGCGAGATTAATTTAATTACAGTTATTATAGTGCGAGGAAGAGAGAGAGAGCAGGGCTCCCAGAAATTATGGCACGTCGGAGAGCGGGTCCTTTTGCCCCCGCTCCACCTCTAATTCTCCCCCCAAGGCTTCGGGACGGAGAAAGAAATGAGAAAGAGAGATAGAGCAGGCGATTAATTCCGAAAGTCCATCGTCGTTGTGTATGTTCCCCGCACCTCTGGCTGCTCCTTTGAAAATATTAGTATAGCCGGGCTTTGGCCCTCCGAGGATAACTTGAAAACAGCGAGGTCGATTAGCGACGCGCCAAGGGAGAAATAACAGGCTCAAAGGAAAGGCCGGCTTTCCCGGCTATCTGGGCGGTCTAACCGTTGCTTCGGAGACAAAAAAAAAGAAGAAGAAAAATTCTACATAGGCCCATAGGCTCGGCTAAGCGGGCTTTCCACGAGGGAGCGCGGGCTATTCTTTCGTCTCTTTTACGTATTATAATAGCCTCGTCTCGGAGGACATTAGCTTGCGCTTGGAGAATATTCACCCGGACGCGTTTGATTTTATCCGCCGAGGCTCTTTACTTTCACGCGGTACGGATCAAAATTCACCGAGTCACGCTGCTCCGGGCGATCTTCCATTTGCCCGCATTCTTTTCCGATTGTCCTTCGAGGTGTACGAGCTTTGGACGATCCCCGCGAGACTAGTCTCGAGCTTCTGTTTCTTCATCGATGTAACTGTCGATTTTCATGCAAAAACAAATTGATTTTTGCAATATGGATAAATCGAAGGGGTGCTGCTGCCTTCGTTACCCAAGATAATCGTATTTCCTTCTGGGAACATTAAATCCTCGATTTTTCGCTCGGGTAGACCTTATAAGCTGGTAATTTGCATTTAACAGAAGCTTTTGCATAAATAAAAGTATAAAATAAAAACGGGAGGTGCGGGGGGTAGCGTGAAACAGTTGCTTTTTATTATTCGCGATCGCGGCGTTTCAGCGAAATGGCGCGAATTATCTCATTTCGAAGGCGGCTCAAAGAATACAAAAAAGAAAAAAGAAGAAGAAGAAGGAGGAGGAGAGGGAATTCGCTCTGACTTTGAAGCGAAGATTAAAAGCCGGCGGGATAGGGAATTACGGGGCGCGGTTGTTCGCCGGCGGGCAGCAGGAGCAGCAGCTTACCGGGCCCCATAAACTTCGAGAGAGAGAGAGAGAGAGAGAGAGAGAGAGAGAGAGAGAGAGAGAGAGAGAGAGAGAGCGGCCAGCTGATTCCCTTTTCCTCCGGCCGAAGTATATAGCCGGGGCGACTATTGCACCTCAGCCGAGAGACAGACACACGTTTGTGTTGTGCGTCATTATCGTCGCAGACACGTATTATACACGTGTGTACCGGGGACTGATTGGCGCCTGTACACGGTATATAGACTCTTCGGTCTGACGATGCTCGGAGAGGGGATAAGAGGAGTCCCCGCTCTCCTCACGCACACTTTGCCATAGAGAACTTCAGTGGGGCGTTGAAGTTGCCGACGGTGTCAAGGGGCGTCTGTGTGTATGCTCGCTTCTTTATCGCACTTTCGCGGTAACTCTCTTCTCCTCGTCTCCTCTTCGCTGGCCTTTCTTTGTCGGCTGACTTCTTCTTCTTTTTTCTCGCGCGCAGCAAGAAGTCGAGCTGCGCTCGTCTTCGGAAAGTCTCGCTCCTTTGTGGCTTACAAGTGCGCGGAGAGGGCTTAAAGGAAGCGCCTCTTGCTTTCTTTATCCGGACACGCAGCCCGAGAGTTGCTGATTGTCGCGCGTCCTCCCGCTGTCTCTTCTGCCACCAAAGACTCTTTTCCTTCTAATTCAGCCTCCTCTCTATTTTCTTTTTCGCACAAAAATTTTCCTTTTTACATTTACATTATTTTTTTAACAAGACCTTGGCTCGGCGCGCTCGTTACATCACCGCAAGTGCAAAGTAAAAAAAAAAGTGTAAAGGATACAGTGTCTGCGAGTAAGAGAGCGGCAAAGGGGTGTTAATACATAATAACGAAAAGCAGCAGCAGCAGCACTCGATTATATATTGCCAAGGTGAACGAGCGAGAAATGCTACCGAATGAGGGTGGCTATAAGGAGGCTCGGCGAAGGCGCGAAATTCGAATTGAAGCACGCACATAGACGTTGGCCGGTTAGCGACGTCGCCGCGTCGATTCGAGTGCCATTCAGGAAGAAGCGCCAGCGGTAGAGAAGAGGGCGGCCTCAAGAGGCGAGGGGTAGGAAGCCTGGGTTAGAACTCGAAACGCGAGCGTGCCAATCAGCCGCTATCTCAGGCTCTTTTTCACCCTCCCCCGGCCCACCCTTTTTTTCTCTCTCTCTCTCGGGATCAAAGAGAGGAGCGCCCGCCGACGCCGGCGACGCGAACCCGACAGCTGGTACAGAGAGAAAAAGAGTAAGAGAGAAAGAGAGGGAGTAAAAGAAAGAGAGCACAGTTTTCGCGCCGACACAGTCAAAGGCCATTGTCGGGAGGCGCGAGTACGGGAGAGAGAGAAGGTGGCAGGGGGTAGAGCGCTAAAGAAACCGCTTGGCGACTGCAAAAACACACGACGGCGGTGTGCTGCTGCTGCTGCTGCTGCTGCTGCAACCCCTAGTATAGCGCGGCGACGACGACCGATAGAGACGCAGTCAGAGACAAGACGAGAGAAAGAGAAAGAAAAAAAACGGCCGGGGGATGAGGGGTGCTGGTGGCCCTTATCCTCCACCCCGACGGCGGCGGCGGCGCGTCTGCTTTCTCCTGCGCGCGCTCTCGGCCTCGTTTACGCCGATTGAAAACGAGGGCACAAGCCAGGGGGAGGGGGAGGAGGGACGATTGCCCACGAGGATGATCCGTTGTCGTTGTGTCATGTCCCGAGTATTGTCTGTGTAGCGTGTATACAGTGAGCGAGACGGGAGCAAACCTTCTCTCTCACGTGCACGTGGAGCGTGCAAGAGGAGGAGGGGGGTAAGCGCAGGCTGGCGCGCAAGATCAAAGAGACCGAGAGCTGCCGGCGGCGGAGATCAAAGGAAGAGAGAGACTTCGCCAAGTTGAAGCGAAGGTGGCTCCGTACAGCAGCTGCGCCGGAAAATCTCGCGGACGATGTAGAGAGCCTCCCCCACTCCCTTGCCCCGCCGCTATAGTCTCAGGCTAGACGATCGGCTGACAGAGATGCGACTTTGCCTCTTTTATCCTCCCCTTCTTTACACTATAAACTAGCTTTTTCGGTTTTACACTTTGATTATTCAAATTTTTCTAGTTACTTGGAAATGCGAAAGTGATTAAAGTGCGAACTAATTTGGAATGGAGCTTTTTAAGGTGCTATATCAATAGGAGAGAACGGAAGAGAAAGCTCGTTGTAACGGCGGTTTAATTCGATCGTTCAATTTTTATTCATCGATGCGAGCAAGACGGAGAAAATGAAAAGCGAGACGAGACTCTCTGCGGCGCAGGGAGATCAAAAGGTGCGAGTCCGGGGGTAGGGGGATGTATAGAGCAAAAGGCTCTCCTCGCCCTTCCCTGGGCTGTGTGATTTCTCTTTTAAGCCTCGTTAAAAGTAATCGATGCCTTCTCGTATCCATTAAGCAAATACCTGGCTATGTAGCCTTACGTTATAAAAGACTCGGATCTTTCAACGACGTAAGGCGACGATTTTGTTTTTCTACCGCTCGTCTCGCGTCAAAGACGAAAAATTGATGCCTTATAGCCAGTTTACGAGAGAGTGAAAGATGGAAATGAAACGGGATAACGAAAGGCGCGAATACGAGTTCGGCACTCCGGCCGCCGGAGGTCGCTTTCGTCTTCACTCCCCCGCTTCGCGAATCTTAACCGTCTAACAATCATTTTCGACGTTATTATTCTCCCTCTTTTTGAAGCTCCCTCGATAATAATTCAAAACTGTCTGTCGTCCTAGAGAGTCAGCCAGCTGTTCCTGAGCCTCCAGCCTCTATTTGAGAGAAAGGGAGGCACATCTTAGCTCTCTAATAAAAATTTAGTTACGGCGATGTAGAGGCTTTAACGCGGCACTCTACTGTTGCTTAAACGGTCGGGTCTTTAAATGGCTGCCGCGATTATCAACCCAGCGTGGATAAAAGAATAATAATGGAAATGTATCAATTATTTATCATTTTTAACCATCGCACTACCGATAATCGATAATTTTTAACCATTTTTATAGGTAGAGAAGATGAAATAAAAAACTGCGTGTTAAGGAGACCTTAACCTTAAAGTGTATTAAACATTTAAATAATTATATTTGCATTCGCTCAGTAATGTAAGTATACGTACGCTTACTAGGAAAAGACTCGATGATATGACAAAATCTTTATCAAAATCAGTGTTATCTCAACAAAGAGCCGTCTATCCCTCTCTCTCTCTTGTTTACAAGCACACTCATCGAAGCCGTTACGATTATTCGCTTTTACGCCAGTCGGCTATATACGCTTTAACCATTTATGCAAACACAGAATTACCGGGGATTTAGCTCGATCTGATTTATAAGATAAGCGCGGCGTATTCGTGACTCTAAGCGATAACGTTTGAAGAAAGCGCTATATTTTGAATACTGGAGGAGGGGAGACTAGCTCTCTCGAGAGGCCCGCAACTGCGCCCTAGCTTTACCTAACGACCCAGCCAGTCGTGGCGCTGCTGCGGCCGCCACGAATAGTCCCCCTACTTGCCGGGGCAGCGGGAACAAGCATCAGTTGGTAAGTACTCTCTGGCCTCTACCTCCTCGCGTTTTGTCACTGGAAGTGTGCAGAGAAAGAGAGAGAGAGAGAGAGAGAGAGAGCGAGTTCTCGGCGCCTAAGTATACAGCAGCGAGGAAGCGAGCGAAAAAACACACAGTTCGCGTGGTGGCCGCGGGCGCGCGACCGAGAAGAGAGTGAAATCCTCTCCGCGTTGTCGTTGTTGCTCCGAGAGAGACCTCCGGCCGTTCCCTCTCGCGTGCGCATCTTGTGTGTGCCCCCCTTGATACATACACCGTCGTGTGCTGCTGCTGCTCTCCGTTTTCACGGCTGCTGCATTTAGAAACCGGACGGCTGTAAGCTCGCGCTTATCTCTCTTGGTATGCGTGTATTGCAGACTCTCTTGCCGCACAACGAGCTTACTCGTAGTTTGCCGTTTGCAGTTTACCGGTGAAACACGCACAGTGAGAAGAGAGGAGGAGCCGGACAGTTGCATTGTACGTTGGTGAATCTCGCCGATAATATGGGACACGAGTAATAAAGCTTGCGACTCTGCCCCTCGTAGGAATTCCGGAGCAGTACAACCTCTCTCTCTCCGCGTCGCGCCCTCTCAGAGAGTGGACGCCGTGGCCGCCGTTGAATGGCAAAGAGTTTCGGAGTCTAGCCCCCCGGAGCAGAGCGGCTGTTGGCTCTGGGCTATTATTCGGGCAGCCTAACAACAGTAGTAGTAGCCTACAAGAAACGGCCTACAGCGCTAACGAGTGTTGTGTGCGTGAATGCGCTAAGAAGAAAAATGGAGTAAGAGAGGAGGAGAGAGAGGCCGGCGGAGTGGCGGCCTTGCGTCCGGAGCGAGAGTGAGAAGGAGAGAAGAAGAGAGCGAGCCAGAGCCAGAGAGGTGCGGAGCGGAGATAGCGCGGGCTTGTATAGATATATATGTGGCGGTACGTGCGCGCGGATATGCGCTGCTGCTGCTGCGGGAAGAAGCAGAGTAGAAGTGGTGGTAGCACGTGGAGAGAGATGGTGCGGCGGCCGGAGCGGCAGCAGCAGCGGTAGTGTGGCTTCGCCGAAGGAAAACAACAGGCCGGCCGCGCCGCGCGACGAGGAGTCTTGCTGCAGCAGCAGCCCGCCACATATATTTCTTGATACAGCGGCAGCAGCAGCCCGTTCGGGGAATTCCCCCCGCATGCACCCGCATCTGTGCCCGCGCGTCGGACCGAGAAGCCAAGCACCGTCGGCTGGTGGAGGAGGAGGAAGCGGAGGGGAGAGCTAGCAAGAGAGAGAGAGAGAGAGAGAACGATAATCATTCCCTTTGCGCTGCGGCTAAAAAACCCGCGGCAGAGAGGGTGTGCGCTGCCGCCACCGCCACTGACGCCGCCGCCGCCGCCGTACTTTCTAGCCCGGTGCAGGAGCGAGAGAGGGAGAGCAGGAGGAAGAGGAGATGGAGGAGGAGAGCTGCTTTAATGAGGATTTTACGAAGCTGCCGCCCTCAGCCGCTCGATCGCGAAGCCGCCAGTGAGAGAGAGAGAGGAGAGTTCATCAGCCTCCAGCGGCTAAGTTGGGAGGAAAGCGAATAAACTACTGGCGGTCGGCGCTCGTAGGACATGGAGCTCGCTTCCGTTGCCGCCACCGCTGCAGCTGCTAGTGCTCGACTCTGCCGCAACCTGGCTGTGCTCCTCCTCGAACGCGTCGTCGTCGAGCTCGCGAACCTACCCAGTGCCCGCCGCGTTACGAGCCAGACCCTCCCTGTGCCCCTGTGTCTGTGTCTGTGTTGCATCGGCCCCAAGTGTGCGAGAAGAGAGAAAGTAATACGAGGTGCGTGTGCTGCTGCTGCTGGCGAGAGGAGCCCCGGCATTAACGCGACGCAAAATTGAGCGGCTTTCAAGACGCGAGGATAAAAGAGAGAGAGAGAGAGAAAGAGCCCCGGAGCTCACCAAGGTGTGGGGCAGAAAGAGAGAGAGAGAGAGAGAGAAGAGGAGCAAGTGCCAAGGGGAAGCTCCGACGGGGTTACAGCCGCCGCCGACGCCGCCTTAGGAAAAGCATCGAGAAAGAGAGAGAGAGGGTGAGTAAAGCTCGCTTTGAACGTTATATATATATACATACGCGCCGCGGCAGTTTCGAGGAGAGCAATATTCATAACCTTGCTTTAAAGCTCGGTTAGAGGGTTGTGCCTTCTGCCTCCTCCTCCTCTCGTTCTCTCCTTTACCTTAGCTACTGCACTTCTCGTTTCTTTGATCCGCTATTACGGGGGTGAGGATAAGTTTTCCAGGAGTTCGCGGGAGCCAGTCGACAAAAAAAAAACTACGGTTAGCTCGGCGCATCGAGCAAGTGCATTTCGCGAGAGGCTTTAAATGACTAGGCGTAGGTCATGGTGTTTTTTTTTTCATTTTACTTACTGGCTTGTACATCGTTTGTTTACGTAGCGATTCTTCTTTCTTCCTTTCAATTTTTTTTCAAATGTTTTCCTACTTTCGTTGCAACCGTGAAAATTGAGTTAACTACTTAAAATAATGAGTCAATGATTGTGTCAATGTTGGATATTGTTGTATCGAGCAAAAATAAACGGGACGACGATTCAAAAATGTTAACTCGTGCGTAAACTTCATTGATCAATGAAGTTTATCTCATGTGTGCATATATATACACACACACGTACACAGTAGCACTTGAACTTGAACCCAATACTCCGTTGAATGCAAACAAAAGCCAGATACAAATTTGCCTAAGGAATTATAAAATAAACTCTGGCTTTTAAAGTTGTTTCATCACACGAGTTTTCGTTGTTACAAGATATTACTATTTTTATAACCTTAAAAATTATAATTCTTGCAAAACTATGAAAAACTTTTTAAAGAAAACAGTTACATCTCGTAAGAGGGAGAGGGTTTATGTTTTAAATTCGTTCTTTTCTCTTTCTTCAATGTTTTTTCGTCATTCACTTTCTGTGTCGGCTTGTAGCGTCTTTTTTCGTCTTCGTCGTACGAAAAGAGGGTCTGTTTCTTGCTCTCTCTCTCTCTCTCTTTCTATCCTTCTTCATTCGGCGGACCACAGCATTATGTTCGTTCATTCCTTTTCTTTCGGCTCTCTCGCATCACTCGAATGTCTGCGTACTTTTCAAAATCAAACAATCCGCGCGCTCGCTTATATTACGCTTCTTTTTCTTCCGAGAAGGCAGTAGCTATTAGTTTTTTAATAAAATTTCTTAAATAAAATCCAATAATTTACCACGATTTAAAAGCTTATTTTCTAAAGTCACCACAAATCACTTGGTAAATTATCAAACTTACTTTTGCGTTATGAAATATTAACCGAAATGTGATACCGTCCTATATGAAAAGCTGTTTTTACATAGGATTTATGTAATTCACTCGACTATCTGCAATAAAAATTTGTCTTCTTGATCAAAGGCTTTGGTACCACGATAAAATTTATCATATTGAAAAATGAAAAAAAAATAAAATTGAAAAAGAAAGTATTGCAAAGCAGAATAAAAAAGTAAAGCAGACTACTGCGTTTTACCACTAGAGAAACAATGATGACGACGGTCACGCTGTCGTAGCTGTTATACGTGGAGAAGGTGAGCAAACGAATATTGAGAAAGAAGAGACTAGCGAAAAAAAGGAAAAGAAGAAAAATACGAGAAAAGGAAAGACGAAGGAGGAGAAGAGAGAGAGAGAGAGAGAGAGAGAGAGAGGAGATTAGGAGCTTACGAAGACTGTGAGAAGTAAAGAAACGGGCTCTTGCCGCGAGAGCAAGTGAATGAATGAGAGAGATGGTGAAAAATTAAACGAAATACGTCGAAAGAAAAAGGGCGGCTGATAGAGAAAGAGAAACACGGTAGAATAAACGATAGCAAGAGAGAAAGAGAGAGAGAACAGTTATAGGATAACTCGCTTACTCGAGACAGCCTTTGGAGTAGGGTAGAAGCCTCGAAAGCGGCAGCCTTTGATGTAGATATGCTCTGTGACTCCTTCACGCCAATAAACTAACGGTTAGGTTAAGGTCTCTTTAAGCTTTAATAGCATTACTCCTGCCCCTCCTCGTGCCTTCTGCTCCCTTACGCGAGGGGGACCTTAAACCACCAATTCACCAGATGATCTAATCTTTGTATTTTATTTTCAGCGACTCCATAAACAATTGCAAGATCTCGGATTATTAGGCAATAAATTTATTTAGAAGTTAAGCCTTGATAAATAAATGAATAAAAAAAAGAGAAATTCTCGGAAATCAGTGGCGTTGAAAAGACAAGAGGGACTATTTTGTCGCTGCATAAAATCACCCTAATTGTTGGCTATTCAAAAAGATCAAAAAGAAAGCACGAGACCAAGGCGAAGGGGGCGGCGGCTGTGCTTAAACGAAAAAGCACGTCAGTAGAAAGTTTGCTAGCAAAAGTAAGAAGAGCTAGGGAGGAAGAGGAGGGAAAAAAGAGTGCATAAGAAAAACGAGGCGGAGGGAGATTTAAAGGGCCCGACGAGAGATGAAGGACGCCGAAGGGGGGAGGGGGGGGTCGAGAGGAGGGAAGAGAAGAGGAGAGAAAAGTATAAGTGAATTGGGCGAGAAGTTACGGAGGAGGGAAGAAGGAGAGGCGGGGAGAGAGACGCGTCGTCGGAAGCTTTGATATCACAATGAAAGGATGATGCGCGACGCTCGAGCATGACGGAGCGAGGGAGCAAAGCTCTCTCGTGTCTCTATTTTGCCCCGAGGAGCATGGCAAGCTTGTGCTTTAACCGCCAACAGTTTTTACTCGCCGCTACGTGCCTGCTATCAAACGCTTATAGTACCCCCGCCTCCCCTGGGGCTACACTGTTATTGCTCCACTCCGCTCGAGCTTAGCCCGATTTTCAAACCCTCCGTGCGCGTCTCGATGACTGTCTCTCGCGCACAAAGCCTTGTCTTTCTAATTGTACTAATGATTGGCAGCTGCAGCCCTCCTCCTACCTCTTCTTCTGCTCCTCTGCTAATTGACAGAGCAAAGGTTTCATTAATAGCCCTTGCAGCCGTTGTCGATAGATTAGAATCGCTGGACCTCGAACGCGCATAAACGACCAACGCACACGCGGCACATTCTGATAAGAGATCGCGAAGCTTTTCATTTTTCCCCCCCGGAGCTGATGTTTGTCGGCGGTCTATTCTTGCCCCGGACTTGGAATGTCAGCCTGACGTGCACTAATAGTCCAGTTGGCGGTGCTTCAAAAGCACTTGTTTCTGGACTTTGTCGCTCCGCTTTTGGGGGAGGGGTATTCCCCTTTCGAGCATTGCTCATTAGTTTTTAGATATAATGACATGTTTAGATTAATCGTCGGCTTTAAAAATACATCATAAAAAAAGAAATTCACTAAATTATTGTCGCCGCAGCGAATTGTTGATAATAGTCTCTTCCCAACGGGGCTGACTCTCTCCCTACGCGTTTCCTTTGATGTTATTCTGGTATTGTCACTTTAATGGTTCACTCTGATCTGACTATAATTAATGCTCGGATTTGTCATTAACAAAGTTTAATTGTCTTGAAATACTCTCGTCATCTATGTCAATAAAAATTTTATAAAAAGACCATTGCCAATAAATAATAGAAAGTTGCGCGCAACAATATTAACGCAACACATCGACGCCGGAATTCTTGATAAACAAACTCCGAGTAAATCAGCCACTCCCAAGACAACTTCCGTTCCGTAAAATACCAGGCTTTTCATACTTTCCAGCAAACGCACGACGAATAATTATTGTCTATTTTTAAAGTCCCTTACTCTCGCGGGCGACAGAAACTTTTGAAGTCCACACAGCAAGAAAGAGAGCGCGTGTGTGTGAGAGAGAGAGGAAGAAGACGATGAGGCTGTAGAGAGGAAGAGATGAAAGAGAGAAGAAACAAGCAGAGTGGCTCACTCTCGCGCCGATTCTAAATTAAGACGGCTCTCCCGCACCTATACGTGCACCTTCTCACACAGTAGCAGCAGCAGCTTCCAAGTCCTCGGCGTGGACCTGCACATGCCGCGTACTACGCATTAATCCTCAAATAAAAGGAGAACGCATCTGTACGAGTACACGCACATATATATCTACATGTATATCAAAGAAGGGGAAATGGCTAAGAGAGTGGAGCGGCGCCTCGGTGCGCTTTGAGCTTACGGATTACCGAAAGCAAGACTCGACGAGAGTCACACCCCGCCGGGGGGGCACGCTACAAGTCGCGTTTGATCCGATATCAATCGCACGTGTGCGGTTTTCCTTTTTTATTTTTGTCCACCCCTACCCCCCCCTGGTCGCGCCTGTAAACCTATTGTCGTGCAGCGTGTGCTCTCGCCGGGACTATTGTGTATGTGTGCTCACACCCGCCAACAACCCCCAGCGAATTTCATCGAGCCCCCTCCTCTCTTTGTCATGTCCTATCGTCGTTTCAGCGGCGACGGCGGGCCACTCGCTTTGATTTCTATTCTCGATTCGTCCACCTACATGTCAGCCCTGCCTGCGTTACTCTTTATATTAGCGCCGCTCTTTGTTGTTATGGACGATTGCACCCCATGCTCTCCACCCCCTCCCCACAAGCCCCCTTTCGACAATTTCCAAAGCGACGATCCGTAATACTTGGACTCTAAGTGTCTGGAAATTGTTGAGTGCTCTTTATGAACGGATTCGCCACTGTCATTGCCCTTGGCGTTTTATATATACGTACACGCGCTCGCCTGTCCCGCCGCGTCTCTCTCTCTGTAGATTTCAAGCGATCTCTGGCTACTTTTGGCTGCCTATAACCTCTTCAGAGCTCCCTCGTCTCTCTCTCTCTCTCTCCCTCTGTATATTTATCTTCTTCGTTCCTTGTTTTTCCGCTGTTATTAAGTTTGGCAAATAAAAAAAAATGACGAAGCCGTGTCTCATCTTTTGCAAACTTTGTCCCGGGACGTTGCGTGCGTGCGCCGATTGCGGCTCGTATTGCGGCCTTTTGTTTTGTCTGGCTCGCACAGGAGCCGCAATAGCAATTGAAGTTTTCCAATTGCAGAATGTCAAGAGTCGCTGTAGTGTAGATGTTATTGCAATTTTCCTATAAGTACGAATATAAACGTCGCATGAAGGGCTTTCGTTGTTTTTTTGATTTTTATTGTTCCTCAACAAGTCGAGATCCATCGACGATATCCGAACTTTTAAAAAACAAATAAAACGGTTATAAAAGAAATCGAAGGAATGTTGCAATATGCGCGCACAGCGCTAGGTGCAGTTGGTTAATCAAACATTTAAACCTCGCGAGTAGGGGATAAATAAAAATCAAAGCCCTAAATTGGATTGTCATATATATTTATGCGGAAACACATAAAAGATACCGCCGAGACTGGTTTTCGGGATGAAAAGAAGCGCCGCTGCTGCTGTTGGCGATGTGGATCTCCGACTGCGAATCGTATACGCTTTAAGCGATGCGCGCTCTCTCTGTGCAATAAAGAAATGGCAAAAATTCACCTGGACTGTGGCGGTGCGCAAAGAGAGCGAGCATTCGTGGGGGTTATTTGAGAGAGAGCGCGGCCCCGCAGGCGGAACACATCAAGTGATCGCCGGTCATCGACAAAAACGAAGATCGCCAAGAGAGAGAGAGAGGCAGTAGAGAAGAGGTAGAGGGAGGGGGAGTAAAAACGGCGCGCGAAGCATTTTATCTTCCGCCTTAGCAAGCCTTAATTAAGAGCAATTTCAGCGAGTTTCAGCTAATTGGCAGCCATACTGGAATCCCAAGGAAGAGGGGAACACGTTAGCGAAGACCGAGAGAAATTTCTTCGAGCTGCTTGAAATATATTTGCGGTTGAATGACATCTAAGCTCTGCTGCTCTTTGCCTGCAGCCACTGTACGCTCGTGATATATACTGTTGATAACGCGATGATCGTCGTTGGACCGCGTATTTTTTAATTAAACAATCGTATATAATTTTGTAGGTCGTTTGGCTTGAAATCAAAGCCTGGTAAAAAGCCAAGGGCGATAATGCCCTAAGGTATAGAGTAGGCTGGAGAAAAAAGAATTCCGCGAAACGTTGTTTTAAAGGCATTCAGTGCCAAAAGTGCATTAGTAAAGCTATAGAAGACGCGCACGTCTGCGGGGGAGGGGGGCAAGTCGAGAGAAAAAGAGAGAGAGAGTGCAGGCGTGCTGTTTAGCCATGCGGCGGGGTAGACACACGGGCCCGACTTTCATCCTCGTCCCTTTTTTCCGGCGGCTCGTTCTTTGCAAATGATATTAGCGCTTGCGTAGCCAGCCAGTCCTTCTCTCTCTGCTACATAGCGTCGGCG
This sequence comes from Anagyrus pseudococci, assembly GCA_030522585.1. NCBI lineage: Eukaryota > Metazoa > Arthropoda > Insecta > Hymenoptera > Encyrtidae > Anagyrus > Anagyrus pseudococci. Next base: position 22,944 of record JAPYYQ010001831.1, read on the forward strand.
GTTTTTCACCGCGGACAGACGGAAGGAAAGCATAGTGCACTCTCTCTCTCTCTCTCTCTCTCGCCCTCTCTTCTCCTCATCGTCTACACACACATACATACGCGTAAGCGCATTTCCTCCATGTGAGCATCCACCCCTGTTTAGCCCCTGTTGCTTACTCACTGCTAAAGCTGTTCATGACTTTTTTCTCTTTCTCACGCTCTCCTATTTTTTGTTTTTTGTTTTTTTTTTGCTTTCATTTTTATAAACAACATACGGTACTTCGCTGTCTTAGAAAAAAAAGATTTTAAAAAAATGCCTCTGTTTACAGGCACTCTAGTAAAAACTGATTTCAAAATATGTGTCTCGGATGCAATAAACAGTGTATAAACCCGAAAATCCCGAGGCAAAGACGTCGAGTGTACAGTGTGGAAAACCGTATGCAAAGTTTATAAACGGATAAAAAGATAGAAAAAAGAGAAACCGAGAACGACTGGCAAAGGGAAAAGTAAACGAAGTCTCGAAAGCTGGAGTTGCGGGTAGAAAAAGGAGGAATTGAATGAGACAAGGGGGGCGCGAGTTTTGGCTCTGAGGGATAGGATTTCGCTTTTAACCTTGCTGAAACATTTATCAGTCAAATGGGCGAATTCTCGGCGTCTGGCCGAGGAGGGGAGGCTCTCGGATAGACTCTCTTGGCGGATGCTGCTTTTTCCCTATATTACCCCGATCTCTTTTATTCCCTCGAGTCAGGCCCTCTCTCCTATCGTCCTTCAGCCCAACGGCTCTCTTTTGCGCGCCACAAAGTCGGGAAGTGCCACTTGCGCTGCTTCTTCGCGCGAGCCGATGCCTTTTTCTTTTCCGCCACCCCCCGCGTGTAATCAATTACGCGGATGTTGAATAATGCATTTGCTCGATCGTTTGAGCAACGACACAGACGTAACTTACTCTGGCTCTCTCTCTCTCTCTCTCTCTCTCTCTCTCTCTCTTTCTAGCCGTCGTTTTGATCCCTTGATTCGTCAAATTATTTTTTTTCGCTTTACAGATTTTTTATTTATTATTAATAAATAATTTTTTTCATAAATCAGTCTGAGAGCAATGTGGCAACGATCTACCACCCCAGCAAAGAAAACACAGCGCAGGGGAAAAGTATCAAGCGCGAAGAATAAATAAAAGAGAAGGAAAGAATCCAAAGATAGAAAAGACCGAAATAAAAAAGGGGAAAAAAGAAAGAAGCGCGAGTTCTCGCTCGCGCGAAAAAAGCAGGGAAGGGAGAGAGAGCAAAGGACAATCCCGTTGTAAAAAAAACAACACAGTCTGTACGTCGTCTTCATTGTAAAAGGTGCGAGATGCCGCTGAGGCTTTAGCATCTCCCCCTCCTCCTCTCGTGATCTTTGTCCTTTGATCTGCCCGAGGCGTGTTCGGCACTATTTTTTTTTCTTCTGCTCCTTTTTTCGTTTACTACTAACCCTCCGTCGGTCTTCTGTCCTATGGGCTCTTTAAACACTCTCTCCCTGCTCCTCTTCCTCTACGCTTCCCTACGGCACGTACATCGCACATAATAGCGCCAAGGAAATGTTTCAGCCTGCTTTATACAACCCGATCAGACAGTGATATTCTGCATAAGTCACGATTATGTGCGTCGCCGCCGCCGCCGGCTTTGACCTTTGAGCGCGAATGCGTCGGCGGCGCCGTTAGCGAGGCAGAGGCGCGCGCGTTAAAGCCTTATCTGCCGCGCAATTAGATTAATCGAGCCTCCCCTTGTGCCTGGAATTGCAACTTTTTTTCTTCTTCGTACATTTTTTTCTCTTTCAACCGTATACCCATTGTCTACGACTGTTTTTGCCGCGCCTCACACTCCTCGTGTCTGCGCCGCGCGGCGCTTTCATCTATGTATACCCCCCTTTTTGCACGCTTGACTTTTTAAATGCCTGACTTTCGGAGTTCGCCAATGAATTAATCATGCTTTTACCTCTTTTCATCATTTCCTCCCCTCACCCTCGTCATTTTTTTCGTTTTTTTTTTTTTTTCAAAAGTCAAATTTTATTTTCAATTCCGCGACCTTGGTCCATCGAGATATCAGACTGACCTGGATCCTCAACAGTTGATCATATTAAAAGTAGCGCGAATAAAAAAAGCAGCCTCGCTCCTCTGATGAGCATCGAGCTGCAACAGCAGCAGTATCAGTATAGTCGAAGCTATAAACCGCATCTAGAAAGGCGAGCTTGTTGCCGGCAGTCTCCTTTCATGGTGCGTATCTCTATCCGGGCCTCTCTGTGCTCTAGCATTGGGGGATAGAGAGGATGTTTGTCGGGGGTCGGGGCCTGAACGAGTAGAGTGCGAGAGGAGGGATGAGAGAGAGGAGCAGCGGCGGGGCAACCCCCTTGGTGTAAATACGTGTGAAGTGAATCAGAAAGCCGGCGGACGGAGATGAAAGGCTGCCGGCACGACTTTTCCCTTTCGTTCCGCATGCCCCCTTCCAACCCTCCCCTGTATATACCCGTCCGCGCGTACAGAGAGCAGCGTGCGCGCTCGACCGGCGGCGGTGGCCACCTTGGCAGTGTCGCCCCCCTTCCCCTCCCATTGGCCTCATTGTAGCCCCAGCTGCCTCTCTCTCTCTCTCTCTCTCTATCCACCTCTCTTCCTCCTCTCTTTCACTCTCTTTTCCTCTGCTGCTTATTCGAGAGCGTCTTTATCTATCTCTCTTGGACGTCGATCCTTTTTTTCTTTCCTTGCCAGTCGCCGCCAAAGACTGCTTGCTGCTGCTAGCTCGGCCTCCTTTTCCTTAGCGGCGCCTTTTGTACGGCCAGACTACACAACGATGTTGGCCTCTCCCTCAAAAGAGAGAGAGGCCTTGGGTTCTTCAATTTGTCGCTGATTAGCCGGATTTTCCGAGAGTGAGAGAAAGAGAGAGGGACCTTTAAGGCAAAAGAGTGTGGCCTTGGTCAGAGGAGTGTCTGCGACAAACGAATGTGAATGTGTATATCTATGGCAATACAGGGGGAGAGCCGCGCCTCCTCCTGTGTCTCCGATTTACTGCGAAACGAGAAGGAGGGCTGTAGAGCGGGTATGGCGAACGTGGTTGCATCAGCGCGCTTGTTCAAGGTGTATACACCGGCGAGATCTAAAGAGGATGGAGAAATCCTAAGGTGCCTCTCTCTCTGGCAAAGCTAGAACCGAAAACTTGGCCGGAATGACGGAGGCTTATTGCGAAGCCTTTATGGCTTCGAGCTACATTGTCACTCTAAGAGAGACGGACGGGGCCTCTCCGGCGATGGAAATTTTGGAGGTCTTTTGTCACAGCGGAAAGGGATCGATGATGAGGAGGATAACGAGCACGATGACGACGACGATCGCCCCTGCGGCTCGTTCGAAGCCATTAAAAAATTGCTTCCTCCTCCGGAGCGAGAATGTTTCAACGGTGACATTCGCTCCTCTGCCGCCGCGCTTCATTAGCATCGGCACGGCTCTTTTTTCGAAGTTGAATAATAGAGCCGAAAGTCGCGACGCTCGATTATATGCGAATTAGCATAGCGTTATGTGTGCTGGAGAGCATTACGCAGCACTTCCTTTGCCAGTGCGGCGTGTATCGGGAATACAAACGAGCGATGTTACCAGGGGGAGGGGGGGGGTAATTAATTTATATTTTGCGAATGGCAATGATGAGTTTGTAGAACGGCTTTAATGAATTTTAAAGGTTTAATACAGCAGGAGATTTTTCAATTGATTAAATAGGAACCCCGCGAATACCATATTGTTTATAAACAAAATTAATTTATTCCGAGGCGCGCAAAAAGATAAAGGTATAGGCTAGAACGAAAGCCGAGCGAAAAAACTTCTACTTAATTACATTTCAAATACTAAAATATTAAATCATTTTAAAAGAAGAATTATTCAAAATGTCAAAATAATATTATAAGTATTATTAGTAAAAGTAAAGTAATAAACTTTTAAAATACAATTATTAAAAAAGTTATTAAAGATTTTAGATACAAAAATTAAAATTATTTTTAAAATATATATTTGTTAATATTAAAAAGGTTTTTTTTAAATAGAATTATTTTTAAATAGTAATATAAAAAGTGACATTCAATTAATAAAAAGATTGCATAAATTAATTAATTCTATAATAAAATTAACT